>PVKU01007722.1:0-83277 GCA_004027475.1 Anoura caudifer | reverse complement strand
TTGTACATATAAGTTCTTTGACTTCTCCATTTCCTATACTATTTTTAACCTCCCCCTGTCAATTTTTGTACCCACCAATTATACTTCTTATGCCCTGTATCTTCCCCCCATTGTCCCTGCTCTCTTCCCTCTGATAATGCTCCATGTGATCTCCATTTCTATGATTCTGTTCCTGTTCTAATTGTTTTAGTTATTTTTTTCTCTTCCTTTCTTTTTTTTTAATGTGAGTTTGCTGTAATTTTACTGTTCATAGTTTTGATCTTCTGTTTCTTAGACAAGTCCCTTCAACATCTCATATAATTAGGGCTTGGTGATTATGAACTCCTTTAACTTGACCTTATCTGGGGAGCACTTTTTCTGCCCTTCCATTCTAAATTATATTTTTGCTGGATACAGTAATCTTGGATGTAAGTCCTTGGCTTTCAAGACTTTGAATACTTCTTTCCAGCCCCTTCTTGACTGTAGGTTTCTTTTGAAAAATCAGCTTATAGCTTTATGGGTACTCCTTTGTACGTAACTCTTTCTTTTTCTCTTGCTGCTTTTAAGATCCTCTCTTCATCTTTAATCTTGGCTAATGTAATTATGATGTGTCTTGGTGTGTTCCTCCTTGGATCCAACTTCTTTGTGACTCTCTGAGCCTCCTGGACTTGCATATCTATTTCCTCCACCAGATTTGGGAAGTTTCCTTCATTATTTGTTCAAATAAGTTTTCAATTTTTTGCTCTTCCTCTTCTCCTTCTGGCACCCCTTTGATTCAGATGTTGGAATGTGTAAAGTTGTCCTAGAGATTCCTAAGCCCCTCCTCATTTTTTTTTTTTTTGAGTTCTTCTTTCTTCATTCTGTTTCAATTGAATTTTTTTTTTTTCTGTTCTAAATCTTTGATTTGGGTCCTAGTTTCCTTCCCTTTATGGTTGGTTCCATTTATATTTTTCTTTGTTTCACTTTGTATAGCCTTCACTTTTTCCTTTATTTTGAGACTGTCATCAATAATTTCTATGAGCATTCTGATTATCAGTGTTTTGAATTCTCCATCTGATAGGTTGGCTATCTCCTCATTGCTTGGTTCTTTTTTCTGGAGTTTTGATGTATTCTTTTACTTGGGCCATATTTCTTTATTTCCCTGCAACTGTTAGGTTGTAAGGGGCATAACCTTAGGTATTTACCAGCTCGGGGCCTCTCACTTCACTGCACTGTGATGCTATATGTGGGGGAGGGGTCAGAGAGGGAACAATGTCACTTACTTGGCTCTCACCCCACTTTTAGTCACTTCCGCTGCTACCCACGAGTGAATTGAGCCCTTTGAGATGCTGCCCTGGTGCTAACACCCAAGTGGGTGGGTTTATGTACATTCTAGGACCCAGTGGGCCCCTCCAACAGACTGTCTTGTGTGATGGGCAGTTTTTCCCATTGCTAAAACCACCACAGATTTTTACAGCCAAAGGTGTTGAAGCTTTCTTTTCTTGCACTGGAAGTTTGGGATGCATTGTTTGTCTCATGATCCAGTTGTTCCTCCCAGCGTATACCCACATGAATGTGGGACCACCCCTCCCCAGCCCCAGTTGGCCAGCCACTGCCTTGCTTCACATCCTCTCTGTCCCGGCTTCCTGTCTGTGCCCCTCCTACCAGTCTGGAGGAATGTTTCTTCTTTAACTCCTTGGTTGTTGGACTTCCATATAGTTTGATTTTTCTGGCAGTTCTGGCTATTATTTGTTTCTAAATTTGTTATCCTTCTTTTGATTATGTGAGGAAGCAAAGCATATCTATGCATATCTAAAGCATTCGCCTCTTTCTTGGCTGGAAGCCTCAAGTAAAATTTCCAGATTTCCCTAGTTTTATCTGTATTCCTCTTCTGTTCCAAGATTCCACACAGGATGCCACATTACATTTAGTCACAGTGCCTTCTTAGGCTTCTGTAGGAGTGACAGTTTCTGAGACTTTCTTTTATAATCTTCACAGTTTTGTTAAGTGCTGGTCAATTATTTTTTAGAATGTTCCAAATTACAATTTATTTGCCATGTTTCTCATGGTTACACTGGCATTTATGGTTTTGGTCTAAAACCACAGAGGTAAAGTGCAATAATCATCATATCATATCAAGGGAACCTTTTATCACGGATTTATCACTGCTGGCATTAACTTTGATTACCTGGATGAGGTAGTACATAAGTGTTCCTAACTTCTGTATGTCCTTGAAGAGCTAGCCTATAAAAATAAATATTGATGTATTTGTAATTATATGTATATTTAAAAGCACAAGGTGGAGCAAAAGTAGTTCTGCAGTTGTGTGTATGTAAAAGTTTATTCTTCTGTTATTGTGTATTAATTACCACATTATTTTCCATACAAGTGAAATCTTTCAAGTTCGATAAGGCAATCAGAAATCTTCTCTATCATTTTGCATTAAACTATTTACTAGCATATTTCAACTTGTGGGCTAAGAAAAGAATGGTGTGAACGGAATTTTTTAGTTTTTTCTTGTGAGTGCACTGCATGCAATGGTCTTTCCTTCTTGGGTACTGTAAATTGAAGGGTGAAATGATAGCAACACATTTTCAGATTCCGTCACTGGTTTCACTGAAAGGGCCATGAGTTCACTCTTTTCATCAGAGAGATATTACTATTTTAGCAGGTTTTTTTATGTTTAAAAATGCATGAAATGATTTCCATATAACAGAAAATATTATTTGCATACAATTGGAACCATTTATTTATTCCTCTATTGATTAAATATTCTGCCAGAAACAAGTGGTTACCTATAAAGGTGAAAGTCCTTATCTGCCATAGACAGATGGACACATAGAATAGGTTATGAGATTCTTCACAAAATATCCACGCTGTCTGCATCACAGTAAGAAACCATTTATTTGGCATTATATAAATATTCCAAATGACCAGCACTGATTCTTTTTTTATAGGAGCCCAATTATTCTTGAATCACAGCTGTGCAAGCTGTGAGGTAAGTAAATTAATCTTTTGTGCTTTTGGTACAAGTTCAAGATCTTACAACCAGCACGAATATATACAGTTCTCTGCTTGTTGCTGTAACATCCATGGGCTCTGGTCCATTTTAGGCAATCCTAAAAATGTGGTTATGGCCCGTTTTGGCTTTATGTCTTTTTCCTTTCAGCATTTATGTAAAATGAGCCCCCTATTTAGTAGATATCTTCTTGTATTCTGTGTTTGAGCTCAAGAAAAATAAAGGGCTTATCTATCATTAGAACTTCGGGGTACTGAGGGTAGATGAAAGGCTAACTAGCCCCACTTTTACCATATGCATCATTAAAACATTTGCCGACTGCAGAGACTTTTCCAGCAATTGCCTACTACAGATTCACATGCTGATCCGATATGCTAGAGACGTTCGCAATTGGGACTGCAGAAGCCTTCCACAGATCGTATGCAATGTGCACCAAGAATTACGTCACCCGCTGAAGGGCAGCCACCTCCCTTATGAGGCACAGGCAACCGTACTTTTAATGGGGCACAGCAGGAATATGGAATAGGTATGATTTTGCAGGCTGAGAGTGCAGGAAACTCCGGTTTAGAATAAATTTAGACAATAAAATGAATTTGTTAGGATCCTAGAGGAAGAGTTTCATACAGTTTGAGGTGTTGTTTCTCTAGATCTTAAAAGGAACCTTTCTTTTTGTAAATAAAGCAATCAATGTCTAATCATTTAAGAATAAGGAAAGCACTCCAGCTTTTACACAGGAATTGATACAGAGAGTAAAGAGAAAATGAGAGAGGAACAAAAAAGACCAGTAATTTTATTCCATGTATTAGTTTATTTCAGTAACACTTGGTAATCTCCCTCATGCAGTTAATAAACTTTTTCTGGCACCACAGAGAGACAAAGGTAGAACTATCCAGACAATTGACCCACCTTAGCTTTTCAGCTAGTTCATGATGTGTGCACGTTCCAAACAAACAAACGAGCAAACCTTAAAACTTCAGTGGTGGCAGTCACAGAAGAGTTTTATTATTCTCACAACAGGCACACTTTTAGAAAACAGTGTTATTTTGTGATTTTTTAAGTCAACACTATTGCCTGCCTTGAACTTGGGGAGAATAATTTTCCAAAGTTCTTGCGCAATGAGTATATTTGAATTTGACTGTATTTTTTAAAACACATTTGAATCTTACTTTTCTTACTTGCAACGTTAAAAAAGAATCTCTTTATGAGATTGTCATAGATTTAAAATAGTTAATGCACTTTAACATAGAGAAACAGGAAGTACAACTGGAGACCTGCACTCTCTCACTGAGTGTGATAATCTCATCGTTATTTTCAAGATATATCCTCATCTTCATTCTCTGTTTACTTTCGATGACCTTCAGCCAGGATATGATGGTTAATTTACAAGATGACTTTTCAACTTTCCCAGCATATCCTCAGATACTAATTGATTCAATAGAGGCCAATATCAAATTATATTTGCCTGAGGTAAATTTTCCCAGTTTTCTAAGTGGTGAGCATAATAATAATATAATTATAATAATGTGAATATAATATTATTATATTAATATTATGAATATATTATATTAATAAAAATAATAATATAAATATCATGATATAATAATAATAATATTATATTATATCTTTTAATGTAGTCAGTGAAAGGATATGTTTTGGAATACCTAGCAACAGAATTTTGTATGTTTAAGGGTTATTTCTAAAACATTTTCGTATTTGACAGTCGGAGATGAAATCTGACATTAAAAAGAAGTCTGATGTTTAATTTCTACCTCATTCCTCAGTGATCCTTCAGAGGCATGCTCTCCAAGTTTCCTCCAGAGAAATAAAGCCTAAACCATCATGATCATTGGCTAAAAAGAATAAGAAATGAGTCTTAATAGCAGAACTTTGCAGAGCTCGCAATCATGATGATACATCTTCCAAGTACAAAAGGACATTTCATTAAAATGACATTTTTCAAAGAGGTACAGTATTTTTACTCAGTTTTGGAAGAGTATGGATTCCTCACTAATTGCAATTATAATGACTCAAAAAAAGTCTAATCAGATAATTACTTTCTCTTGATCTGACCAGTTTCTTTCCATGTTGTGAACACTGTTTTCTTGTTTAACATCATGTTTTATTACTGATCTCTTAAAATCATTTTCCTATTTCTTATCAAATAATACATATTGTATTTTCACAGCATCATTATTGGTTTCTTACAACATTATCAATTTTCAACATTAAGGAAGTTTTGGCAGCCATAGCACTTAAACTTTGTACCATTCTTTACCATTTGTATATCATCCTTTACCCTAAGGGCAAATTTTCCCTGTCATTACTAAAATTATTTACTCTTGTTTGTTTTTCCTGTTGAATTCTCAATTTTATGTTTTGTAGATCATTCCAACTCATTTACCCTTCACCATGGACCATGAGTCTATTTTTAATCTTAAATAAAGTGAAATACAATAAAAGTAAAATTACACTGGTTATTGCATGAGGCTGGTTCAAGACCGAATCCAAACATGCAACACCTGGGCTAAGGAAATAACCAATTGTCCTTCTCATCATTCTTGTCTTTTTTAGTCTGTGCCTCGGAAGCCTAACAATTAATTCTGAAGAGACGTTGAAATTTCATATAATTGTGCTTTCATTGTGCATTCATCTTCCCTTTCTGTCTGTTGAGGGATCATTGTGTATTCTGCCTCTCATTGTCCTCTACAGCGACAGAGGACCAAATGACTGATTATGTTTTACTGAGCTGGTCCCAGCATTTCTGAAGCCACTAAGTATTCCATTCAAATGGCAGACCTCTTGTCCCATATCTTATCATCACTGTGCTGACATAGGAGCCTTCTAAGTGTATCTTACGAACAGCCTAGCATCCTCAGGAGTAAGCCGAATTTCTGCAATGCTTCCTATGTCATCTGCTCCTCTGTCACACACATGGCTCCAATTTTAGTACTATATTTCCAGTTGGCCTAACAATTTAGTTTATTTTTCCCTGATTGTATCAATTTATTTTAAGTCTCCTATTTCTGTGTTTGGATTTCTACCCCTGTCATTCCCATACCCTTTGGTTTGTAATTTTGTTTTTCTATCAAAATATTTGATCTGATTCCTCTCTGTTCGTTTTATCCTCATCTGGGTTTCATCTTAATATGTCTTTTTTTTTTTAATCCCTACAAAGTATTTTCAATGCCTTATAAACATCAAGTGGCTTTTTTTGAACTAGCCACTTTGAAGTAGTCTTTCAGTTTTTCACATTACAGGAACTCCTTGTAAAAATTCATAGCCCTTATAATGTTGGCTGGACTGGGGAGGAGGACTCTGGTCAGTTTAAATCAGAGCTAGTACCCAGGAACGGCCACTCTGCAGTGCTAAAGAGTAATTGTGTCCTCATGGACATCAGCCCCGGGTTGCTCACAAAACAGAAAAAGAAAAAATCAGGCAAAGGGGAGAAACTAGAGACCAAGAATAGCTTGATCTCTCTTTAATAATGTTTGGACTCTGTCTTTTAAAATCCTGATGCAGGGCTTTTTTGACCCACAGAAGTTAAAAAATAACATCAGCTATTCTCACATAAAAAATAATTCAGCCCTGGCTGGTATGACTCAGCTGGATGGGTATCATCCTACAAAGTTAAAGGTCACTGGTTCGATTCCGTTAGGGCACATGCTTGGGTTGTGGGTTCAGACCCCGAGTCAGGGTGCATTCAAGAGGCAACCAATTGATGTTTCTCACACCGATGTTTCTCTCCCTCTCCATAAAAATAAATAAATGACATATTTACAAATTAATAATTCAGTTTATGTGTAAAATGGAATAATGATATTCTGCTTGGATATAATTAATGAGTGATAGTATTCTTCATCTGCTGCTGCTTATGATAATGATTTTACTTATTTATTATCATGTGTAAATTTTAAGATGGAAACTGTCAACATATGAACCGAACATAACCAAATTAGAATTACTTATTGTATTCTGCTCCCAAATCCATCACTAATTCTTCTCTCCTAGAGCACTTATAGACATAAACAATTTTCCTATATTTTAAAGCACTCTCACATCCTTATTTTTATGTCAAATATATTTTGTTGATGTCTTTGTTGTTTCATGTATAATAAACACTGAAATAAATAATTTGTTGCATTTAGAACACACATAGCTGTAACATGTTTAAATGCAATTCAGATTGTAAAAAATACACAGCCTCTGTCTCTCTCTGTCTCTGTCTCTCTCTCTCTCCCTCTTCTGTAAAAAGAGTAAAATGTGGGAAAACACATAGTTATGGCCCAATCATCTACTGATGGCTAAAAAGAGAAGGGCATGCCTGCACACAATGACGAACATTTTGACAGGGTTAGATTGTCTAAGTCTCTCTTGTCAAACTAGAAGTTTTAGACTTGAGAATTGAAAGACTTATAACCACTCAGTTTATGGTCTATTACATAAGCATATTTTTACTCTTTCAGGAAATTCTTACCCAGGGAGAAAATGATGGAAGTGACTCTATTTTCTGTTTCAGGAACGTTCTAAAAGTGTGTTTATCTGAACAACTTGTATTGTCAAGTTAAATGGCACCTCCCCAAAGCACTTGACTCACACAACAACTTTTATATTTATAAAACTCACTTTAAATATCACAAAGTTTGCTTGATCCCAATCAACTCCCTGCATTGAATGTTCCACCTTAATTACACCCCAAGCTGATAAACACTGTCTTTCACCTTCCATTTTTGAGATGCTACTAAGATTGTCAAAACAGTGACCTCCCTTACCACAGTCAGCAAAATTTTGCCTTATTAAGAAATTAATTTGGTAGATTTTTTTCTTAGAAATTTGCATTCAACAGACTTTATCTTGAATTGCTTTCAAAAGTTTTGCTTTGTTTTAAATTTGCATAGTTTCATGAAACTTGAATCATTAAGACAGCAACTTTAACGGCTGAAGAATAATAAACCAAAATAAAAAGGAGAGGCAGAAAAATCAAGACAAAGCCTATTGAAAGCATTTAGGCTAAAACCAATACATTGAGCTGAAGTAGGGGTATTGCAGGTGGAAAGAGGTGATCAGGTGAGAGTGACATGTCTGTTGAAGGATCGGCAGGGCTTTGTAGGGATAAGATTTAGAAGCAAGGAAGATGTGGTATTACGTGATGCCGTGGCATTGAATCTGTGATACTCAGCGAATCAGTGGACTCATGAGCTACAACAGAGAACAAAGAGGTAAGAGTTGAGGGGTGGGGTGGGGTAGGGTTAGGTGGGTAACGGTGTTGGTGTTTAATTGCTGAATTAGAGGAATTCGTAGCAGTGGGTTTCAACTGGGAAACATTGCCTCCCTCATTCTGCAAGAGGGGATAACATCTGGAGACATTTTTGGTTGTCACAACTCAGGGTGTAATGGCCTTGGAGCCTAGTGAGTCAGAACCAGGGATGCTGCTAAAATGAACACCCTACACTGTACTAGGCAGTCTCCCCAAGTAAAAAAGTATCCTGTTGAAAATGTCATTAGTGCCACAGCTGAGAGCCCTAGGACAAATAGATAACAAAAATTATTTGTTAAAATACTTATAGAATTAATTACTCTAATATCAAAAGGTAAGACTAAGGCAATCTGTTGTAAGAAATACAAAAACGGTATCAAAGAGAATAGTTTATCAGGAGGAAAGAGCAGAGAATTTGTTCTCTCTGAGCACACTCTTCTCCCCCTTGTTCTGGCCCTTGCCTTCCTTACCTCTGTCACTTGGATGGCCTCTTTCTCCCAACAGTACCTCCAGAAATCCCGCCCACCTTCCAGGAGCCTTGCGGAAATGCCTGTTATTCAAGATGTCTCTTCACACACCCCAGCTCTGCCCCTTGGTGCAGAAGTAGTTTTCGTAGAGCTCTATGTAAGCTTCCGGTTCAAAGTCCTGTTTCCTAATATAACAAAAACACTCCAATCTCTAGCATATTATGCTTTCAATGTTGTACTCAAGGCACATTTATAACTCAATTATTCATTCCTTCACTTTTTAGCAGGCAGAGAACTTATTTTCTTTTCACACAAAGTGCAATAAATGTGTACAGGAGTGAACATCTCTTCCTCTGATTGGTAATCGAGGCAAGCTTCATTATTTATCAAGTGTCTGTGTAAGTTAGGCTAAAATTTACTTTTTCAAAACAGGTAAAATCGTGGTTTTCTTTTTTTAAAGATTTTTATTATTTTTAAAGATATTTATTTATTTTTAGACAGAGGGGAAGGTAGGGAGAAAGAGGAGAGAAATCTCCATTAGTAGTTGCTTCTCATGCACCCCTCCTGGGGACCTGGCCTGCAATCCAGGCACATGCCCTGACTGGGAATTAAACCAGCGACCCTTTGGTTCATAGGCTGGTGCTCAGTCCACTGAGTCATACCAGACAGGGCTATGGTTTTCAAACATATATAAAAAGAACACCACTTGAATATTTTATTTAACTAATTAATTAAAAGCAAGAACCAGACAGATGTTATAATTGGTTCAAAGAAAATGTCAAAGAAATATGAATTTGCATGCTGAGAAGACTATTGAAATGAATTTACAAATACATGAACCCTGGCTTTTTTAAAAGTGAGGGAGAAGGAAAGTCAGTGGAACCACCACTAAACAGAATACAGTTGCATGTCTGTAGACAAAAATGGCCATGCATTGTGCTCTCTTACCCACAGTTTACAGTTATAAAATAACCATATTAACCCAATAACCCTGCATAGTTTGCTCTAGACAATGAATGGCTTTCCCCTGAAGCATACATTTTCCTCTTACAGTTGTAATAATTTACCCCATATGACATAAAATTTTTAGATTAAAAAAAATGTTTCCCTAAGAGAATAGCAGTTAAGTTTATTCAAAACTACTGTTTTTTTTTTACCTAGATCTCCTTTTTAATTTCACTGCAATCTTGTGTAATAGAATGACTTTAAAATCCATCAATGTCATTTCAAAACTTGATTTTTATGTAAGAGATTAGGAAATCTAATAATATTTTTTAAATACCATTATCAAATAATGTAATTTCTCTTTATTTGACAAATTATAACATGTGAAAAGTAAGTTTTTACTCATGTCTTTGTAAAACACTTTTCAGAAACATATTGTACCAAATATGAAAAACTATTGGAATTTTTATTCATGTGTGTTGTACTTGTACAATTGTTAATCCATAGCTATGCTCCCCACTATATAAATAACAGTTCTGAAATAAGAAATAAATGGTGGACTAAATTTGTAAATGATTTAAAACATAAAGTATGGAGGGTTTTGGAGTTTATTAAAACACTCTAAATTCTGCATTAGACTTCAACATGTTTCCCTTCCAAATGTTCCTGACTCCTATTTGTCTGACAATTTCATCTATGCCCTATGTTAATTTCTAATTTCTCAGACTGTGTCACACAAGCTCAGATCCTACCCTTTACTCCAATGGTAATTTCCTCCAGATTTTGTGTGCTAAGCCATGGACCACACAAAAGCCTTATTTAAGACTTTTTTCAAAGTTTCTGGCACTTGCAAATTTTAGTTTAAAAAATTCCTTTCCAATCTCTCTTTTCTCTTCCTACTTTATGCTTTTCTTCTTGAGGATAAACCAAAAGTACTGGGGAGATTATATTCAGGCTTTAAAAAATGCCTCTCCTTTATTCCAGAAGGTGCCAAACCCTTTTAGGTGATTATACTAGTTTATGATCAAAGCTTCCAGAATAAGTAAGCTTCACAATAAATAAAAGAAAAAGCAATCAAAGAGACTGTGACTGGAACCCAACTCTCTAAAATTCCTCAATGACAGAAAGATTTCAAAGAGATGATGATAATGGTCATGATAATAACAAAAGTAAAATGTACTGAGCATCTCTTATATACCAGAAATTGCTCTCCATGCTTCACATGCATTACCTCAATAAACCTTTACGGAATAGGAAATATTTTTAAAATATTAACCTATGCTTCTCTTTTACCTAATGCTCATCCTTTTATACAATTGAAATGACATTCAAACTTTCGTCCCTCCAACTGGGGGGATGACAACAGACATGCAAGAAAGAAGACTCAGTGCTTTATTACTTTAGTTTTAAATAGGCACTTAAATTTTGGCAGAGTTTCTATAAAAGGGAGGATTTTACAGCTATTTCTTTTTCTTTTTTTTCTTGAGGATAAACTTCTAGGACCTGGAAGAACTGAAGGAATAAAGTTTATATCATAATATGTAGGCATCAAAGAATGCATGATCAGTGATAGCCAATCCATCTTCGTACATACTCAGTGAAAAAGATAAAATGCCTGACACTATTAAAGAGATGGTTTTATTCAGGCCATTGTAATCAGGAAGTTCATTAATGAGGACCATCCAAAGGAAAAGTGGGTTTGGGATCTTATAGAGGCAGGTAGACAAGGGAGTCATGAGCAAAGGTGGAGGTGGTTCTTACCATGGAATATGCAAGAGTATGACGGTCCTTTTCTATTAGCCTTGCCTGGAAAAGAGAGGGATAGAGTGATTTCTTAACCTAAACTGGTCCCTAGAAGCACAAAATTTAGCATCATCACATTAACAAAAATATCCAAAGGGCAGGTATTAAGAGGTAGAGTCATAGAGCTAAGCAAAAGACTTGAATGTTTGTTGGGACTTTGTGAAGGTAACATGTACCTTGGTTTCATATTCCTCAGGGATGATTTGGTCAAAATTCAAATTTGACATCTGAGAAGGATGGAATAAAGATGAGTGTAGGATTTGAGAACAAGAAAGATGTGTGTCGTTGCTGAGCGGAACCCAGGAGAACAAGAAAGATGTGTGTCGTTGCTGAGCGGAACCCAGGAAAGCAACAGGACTCAACCCACGCCTTCCTCTGCCACTTTCCCTCGCCCTCTTACTTATCCTTCCCCAAGCCCTATGGGGCTCGGTGCCAGTAGAATGACACACAATATCTGTTTGGAAAGGACAGGTACAGCTTCAGCAGCCTCAACACCCTTCACAGAGATGCAGAAGAACAGGCGATTTCCCGGCATCACTAGAGGGGAATCTGGCCTCAGCTCCGTAATTCACACTGGGCATCCTGCAGGTTTCTTCCTGTGGCTGGGAGGGCCCTTTAAGACTCAACTGGCCTCTTTCTCAGACCTGTTATGGAACGCAGAAATGGTATTCATCTTTATATGTCAGCATAGCAGTAATGTTCAAAATACATTTGAATACAAAACACAAAAGATCTGTGATAACGACCATGATTCATGTTTTGTTTTGTTTTTTTTAAAGCTCAGCATTATTGACATCCGGGGCAGGATAATTCTTTGTTGTGAGGGACTGAGGAGCTGACCAGTTCATTGTAGGCTGTTTCCCAGTATCTTTGACCTTTAACCACTAGATTCCAGTAACAGTTCTCCCTGAGTTGTAAGTTGTGACCCTCAACAATAACACCCCCAGGCTTACTTATTTCATCACGTCAGAAGACGATTTCCAGGCTTGCCCCAGGGTGGTAGCCATTACAGACCTAGATGGATACTCATATATTTGTGTCCTGTTGGCCCAGACATCTAAATCATTGATTGTGGATGGAACAGACTCTTTTCTGAAGATATTATGGCCTCCTGGGAGAAAGAATATTCTACTTTATTTTTGTGCCCTTCATATTTAACAGGGTGAATGAAAAACTAACCCTATCTGGAGACAAAGTGAGGGACTACTCAGATGTATCAGTCATTCTCAGTCAAGCTTGTAGACAGAGTGCCAAACTCAAGCCAAAGGAGTAACTAACATTTGCAGGAATGTCAGTTCCATAAAAGACCATGCTTGTCTTTGTCACCGCTGTAACCTTACCCTGGCTGTGTGACCAGGGCTTGGCTGGCCTGCAGCTGTCACTCAATAAATACTTTCGTGTTAAATGAATTAAAAAGTGAATGGATTTACCTTTTTTCCTTTGACTTATGGCTGTTAAATATGAAATATTTGTATTCGTTTTTAACTTTTCTCAAAAAGTTGTTTCAATTTTTTTTCTTTTTTTATGATTTAATTCCGTTTTTCTCTCCTCGTTATTGTTATTTGCCAATCAAGCAAAGGTATCTGAAAGTTTCCTGTAGCAAAATTTCCATGCATCCAGAAGCAATGAAGGGAAAGCCCTGAGAGGATCTGGATTCTGGATCAAGAGCAAATTTAAAAGAAAGCAGCGATGCCTGGTCCAAAACTGAGGCCTAAGGTAAAGCATGTAACTCTCTGACTGCTTTCATTTGCAAAGTGGGAGACAACTGGCATGAGGGACTGTTGAGCAGAACACTTATTTCAGGGCTACTCAAGACTGGCCATGCCTCAGGGAGAAAGATCCCACTAAAGCTTTGCCACCTGCTCCCGAAAACACTGCAAAAGGAAGGGAGGAGGGAAGTTTCCTTTACACAACATAAAGCTGATTTATTAGAAGATAAATACATATAAATTGATTAAAAATGTATACCTCCCCCCACCCCCACCCCACAAGCATCCTGGCTTATAAAACTCACCATATGTTAGCTAAAGGTGTTCTAGAAAGCTACATGCATGAATACACAAAACCAGAAAATATTATCCTCAATTTAATTTATGAAAGTTAAAAGAGACTTATTTAGTTCATTTGGGACTATGACAATGTAGTAGCATATGCCTGAATAACTCTTAACAGGGTTCACCCTATTTTGCCATATGTTATCATTATTTGATTCTTGAGAATTTTATCAGGCACATGTTGGGGAGCATAATCGAACCAAAATTGCTCTACCCATTTGACAAATAAGGAAAATGAAACTCATAAATGTAAGTAATTGTAAGAAGTTTGTGGAACTAAAAGTTTAGAAGTCAGACACAAAAATAACCTTTTCTGTCTATAGGTAAGAGGAACTAGTGATGTCAACTTCAACAACAACAACAGAAACAAAAGCTAGAGCGTGGAAAGCAAATGAACTACAAAGCACAAGAAATGGACCAGCAAAGATCAGCACAGAAATCAATGAAATAGGTGACAGAAACAATAAAAGGAACTCATGGAATAAAAGGCTGACTCTTTGAGGTGATCAATAAAATCAATGAGCTTCTAGTCAAAATTGTTGGGGGGAAGCAAGAGAGACAAAAAAAATTGCTGAAATCAGGAATAAAAGCCACGATATCACAGACTCCACAGACAGTAAAAGGATAGTATGTGACTATTAACAATGTTATATCAAAAAATCTGACAAGTTAGATTAAATAACAAAGAGTCCTTGAAAGACAGAAGTTACTAAAGCTTACTTGAGATGAACAAAATAACAGAAACTCCAATGTATTGAAAAGTATTTCATTAGTGGTTAAAAATCTTCCCACAGAAAATTTCAGGTGCAGATAGTTTAACTGGTGAATTCCACCAATCATGTAATGGACAAATAATGCCAATTCCATGCAAACTTTTCCAGAGAATTTAAGAAAAAGGAATGCTTCCGGATCCATTCTATGAGATTATTATTACTATGATACCAAAACCAAACAAAAACATCACAAGCAAAAACAAAAAACTATGAGTCAATAACATTCATGAGATAGATGTAAGTGTGCTTTATTCAAGAAATGCAGAGTTGATTTTATACTTTAGAATCAATGTAATTCACCATATTAACTAAAAATGGGGAAAAAAACAAATGATAATCTCAATAGACACAATAAAAACCTTCAACAAAAGCCAAAATTCATTCATCAAAAAATATGTCTGCAAATGAGGAATAGAGCTTCTCCAATCTGATGGAAGGCATCTACCGAAACCTACAGCAAGCGTGATGCCTAGTGGTAAAATACTGAATACCTTCCCTCTGGAATCAGGATCCCAATCTCACTACTTCTATTTAATTTTGTGCCAGACGTTCTTTACAGTGAAATCAGGCAAGAAGCTTACACAAAAACATACAGATTTGAAAGGAAAAATTTAAACATGTTTATCTCAGATAACATCAGTATCTGTATGGTAAACCTGATTGAAGCAACAACAACAACAAAAGCTGATAAGACAAATAAGTGAGTTTAACCAGGTAGCATGATGTGAGGAAATAGAGCCGGGCACAATGAGTCTATCCCAGCAGAGCACGTGGCCACGCTGTCGACACCCACCGGGAACATAACCCTTAGCTCCCCAGCTTCCCTTACTTTCCTAACGCCCAAAAAGTCACATGCAAGGTGACCTGCTTTTTACTTTCCCTTTTGAGTGGCTCCAAGGATGACTTCCGCTGAGATGGAACAAGGTGACCCTAAGTCTTCTGACTTAATCTCTTATACTGTAAACCAATGTCTTTTTGTGGTATATTTAATGTCACTCTTTTAGCAATCTCATGTTCTTTCCTTGGTGGTGATTTTCCTGTTTAAAATGTCCTCTAGGAATAGTTCTGCCTAGTGTCCCTAAGGACAAGAGAGCTGTCATAGGCCCCAGGGAGAAACTGCGTCTCTGAGAGAAGTTTCATTTTTAACGTAAGTTGTGGTGCTCTTGCCCATAAGTTCATTGGTAATAAATCAGCTACATATCTTCAATAAGAAACATTTTAACAGAAGTAGATGTAAAACAAATTTATGTGCTGATCGGTTGATAAAAAATGCAACTAGAGGCTTCCTGTAATCTAACCCTGTCTTTCCGCTGGGAGCAGTGGGACAGTCTTCATTTGTCCAGTGTGTAGGGACTTTGTAGAACACAGCTACTGAGGATAATGAGAACTGACTCTCTCTGTTAAGACTTGTATCTGGCTTACAGAAAACTAAGAACCACAAAACTCAATGAAAACAACAGGAAAAACTCAATTAAAATGAGCACATTATTTGTGGAAATACATCAACAAAATGATATACTGATAGCAAAGAAGCGAATGAATAAAAGATCAATGTTGTTCATTACTGGGGAAAACTACAATGCCATATCAAATATACACATTAGAATGGCTACATTTGAAAGGATGTGGAGGAACTGGAACTCTCATATACTGGCAGTGGGAATGTAAAGTAGTACCAGTTGGGAAAGTGATCGGGCATTTTGTTTAAAAGTTAAACATGACCTACCACAGGATTCAGCCATTGCACTCATAGATATTTTTCCAGTACACTGAAATCATATGTCCATAGGAAGATGTGTACATTAATGGGAGAAGGTTCACAGAAGCTTTATTCACATTAGCCCCCAAATGGAAATAAACTCACAACAGATGTCCATCAACATACTCTGGAATATTCTAAAATGGAATTCAGTTCAAGCAAATACAAGAAATTAACTGTTTGATATTCAGTACAATATTGGTAGAACTCAAAGGAACAATGCAGATCAAAAATCAACTAAGTAAAAAAGAGTGCATACTGTGTGATACTGTTTATGCAAAAGTCTAGAAAATGCAAACAAATAAATAGTGAAGGAAAGTCGATCAGTGGTTGCCTGAGGAACAGGGACAGGGTGAGGACTTGGGGAAAGAGAAGAACGGGAAGGACAGACCACAAAAGGACAGCAGGAGATTTGGGGGGTGATGCGTAGGTTTATTATCTTGATTGTGGTGATGGCATCAGTATATTCTTCTGTCAAAAGTTATCAAAGTGTAGACTTCAAATATGTAGTTGGAGCAATTGTACCTCAATAAAGGTATTCATTTTTAAAGAAGCCACTATAATCTCAATACTTGTTTTTTTCACCTCTGTTTTGATGTTCTTTCTCCTATTGTTTGCAAAGTAACAATATTTTATACATACACACACACATATATACACACACACACATGCATATGGCTAAATATAAGTGTGTGTGCATGTGTGTGTGTATATATATATATATATATATATATATATATATATAGCTTTGTCCATAAAATATCCAGCCAAGTACTATGAAAAATAGAGACACTTAACTGAAGAAGATACAAGGTACAGGAGACATTGTACATGCAACAATGATGCCTCAGTCCCCTTCGCAGTAGACACCTTGGGACCTCACATAGTTCTCTCAATCACCATCAGCTGCCCCGTCGTATTTTCCTGAATCTCTTCAATGGTCTGAAATCTCTTTCCTTTCAAAGGTGAGTTTAGTTTTGGGAAAAGCCAGTGTTACAGGGCTCTAAATCCGGGCTGTAGGGGTCTGAGTCACCTGGGTGATTAGATGTTTCGCTAAAAACCCTGCACGAGATGTGATGTTTGAGCAGGTATGTTGTTGTGATGAGGCTGCCGATCACCAGTTGCCCATGGCTGCAGCCTGCTGAATCATCCAGTTTCTGCAGAGGAATGTTCAAGCTTAACGCAAAACTTGATGCAGATTCATTGCTCTACTCGCTCAGTCACTTTGAATGTGACAGCCCCACAGTGCACATCCTCACTCAGTGGCATCTACTGCCCCCACTGACTAGATTCAGATTCATGAATGCGCATTCCAGCCCACTCTCCTTGGCTGCCAGGTTACTTGGCTGTCGTGAAAACTAGTCTCATTATATTAACAATGGTTGGACTTTTTTGAACAAATGAAACTACGTAAGGTACGTGCATATAAATGTCTATATATAAAAGATATACAGAAGTGGCAAAAGTAAGTTTACAATTTTTCATATGGAAAATAATACAATAACAAACAATATTACAAAAACAAACTGTGTTTCATGTACTCACAACTGTAAACCTAGGTTTATCTATATCATCTATCTATCTATCATCTATGAATGGTTTAATATGCACACTGTGTAATTTTGAGACATCGCATTATAGCACATTAGCTCCGGGTAACACATTATCCATACATCATGTGTTCCTCACACAGGTATTTGGAGACAGGGTGGATATTTTAGTGCAGTAAAAATAGTATTTGTAGAACAGCTACAATGAGCAAATAACAAAGTTGAGTTCTCAACACATGTCATTTGATTTCATCTTTACAAAACCTTTTAAGATATAAAAAAAATTCTTATTTTATAACTGATCAACTGAAGCACAGAAAAGTTACTTTCTCAATGTTACTGTAATAGTAGAGGTTGGCCTGCAATTCAGCCTCAAGTTTTGGTGACTCCAGAGTTCATGTTCTCCTACCTGATATGATATAAAACTTTATTACATAATATTACATTACATTACATTTTAGACATTATAAATATCATATTCTTGCGCTCATACCTTGGAAGTGATTGATCTGAGGACCTTCCAGATCTAATATTTTATGCATCATCATTCTCTATATACTTTACCTATGCTTTCATTTAAAGAATTGCTTCCACCTATAATAATATAATAAGCCCAATAGTTATGTAATAAATTCATATTTACACATATTTTTGTCAAAACAAAATATATACCTGGGAAATGTGAATAATTTATAGTTACATACCAAACCCCAGCTGTCTGCATCGTAAAGAATATGTTTACACTCCAATTATTAAAATTACTTTATTGTTTATGTAAGAGTCTGCCTTCGTTAATGCACACGATTAAATGCAAATACTTAAGAACACAATGATTATTAACCTCACTTCTCTAAAAGACTCTCACATTCATTTAACAGTCTTATAAGTTGTACAACTGCAATAAAGGCAAAGCATCATTCTTAAAGTGATTCAAGGTTTGCCTAAAAATAAAAATGCAACTTTCGTTGATGCACTTGCTCACTGTTCTTCGTATGCACAGGCTTCAATCAGTGTACTGCCTTCAATTACAAAAGAGTGTATAGTCATGAACATACCCACATAGACCCACGTATGGGTAAAAACTAAAGCAACATCAGATTTTAATTTTCGGTGAGGTAAATCTCATACGTCCGAGACTCAGGCTATGAGCCCATTACAGCCATTCTCTGCAGGGAAAAGGTCAGCTAATTGAATAACAGCAGAAATGTGTTTCCCCCCCAACACTTCTGACCAATATGTCTTTACCTGAAATGCTAAACATTGTTAAGACCTAATTGAAATAATCACATCTGAAGAAAATGTCTCAATCTTACTAGTTGGCTGACATACAAGTAATTAAATGAGATTTCAATTTTAATTGAAAAACATTCATGTAAACATGGAATACACAATAAGAAAAGGAGATGGCAATTATTTTATTTCCACTCTACAGGTGGTTTGAAACTTTGTTGCTAAGGACACCAAGTGAGCCGAGCAACTAAACCTTGGACTTGGGAGAATAGATCAATCATGTTTCACCCAAAAAGTCATGATGAACTTGCAGAGAGGTGATTTTTTCTTTTCCACTCTTAAGTGCTGATCACATCATCATGCTCATGCAGTTTTACATAGAAGGTGAATAATAAGTATTCGATTGCTCAACTTATCCTTACCTGAAGAAATTAATAAAGTAAAAAAGGAAATTATTTTCAATTATGAATTAAGATAGAGCCATTTTTCCCATGTATAATCTCTGGGCTATTGTTAGATCATGAAATTCCTTCCAGTAGATAGTAAAACTAATCCAAACATGTTAGTCCTTTATGCTGTTTTATCGGTCTAGGGTGCTCAATTCCATAGACTATGTTTTTATAAGTAAATAAGAACTACTTGTCGATAATCACCAAAGTGTATTATTACACATTATTAAGATTTAAAATTCATAATTTAAAATGGTTTTCTTGAAGACAATAACCTTCTTTGCTAAAAAGTCTGACTGCCACAATAAAGATGGAAAATGCTGTAAATCTTCCCTCTGGGCTTGAGTACAGAGAGTTTTCCAGAAACGTCGGTGTTGTTTGAACTTGCACATTTTTAATTGCTTCTCTTCTTTCTTTTCAATAATTAGTTACTGGTGGCGTAGTTTAGTCTACAGTGAGTGCTGGTGCAGGCTTTCCTAACCAGTGTTTTTATCTCATTCTTTCCCACACATATTATCATGTGTACATAGATTCGTATTAAAATTGGTAACTGTTAATTTATGCATAAAATCCCCACTAAAACGTGCTACTTCAGAGACCATTCCTTGGCAACAGGTGATCTGGATAAGGGAAGGATTAAATTGTCTTCCACCTAAATATGTTTCTATTTTTAAAAAATTGAGAGACAGAGAGGCATTAGGATGAAGAAGGTTGCAAAACAACATATGTTGTCTGAGTTCAATTTTGTGTTACACTGTATTCTTTCTGCATATGCTGTGTGTGTGGTGTGTGTAGGGTGTCCATATATATGTATGTGTATGTATATATATCCATATACATACATATATGGAGATATATATATGGAGAGAGAGAATGCAATGGATGGACAGATTAAATGATAGCATAATGATATCACTTTAATTTCTAGCTGTTAATGGTTATCTTGGTATAGATGGGGAGATTATAAGGAATATTAACTTTATAATATATTTGCATATTTTTCCAAATTCTACCTTTCATATGTACTATTATTAAAAGGAAAATTCAACACGTATCACTTTGTCATTGATTAAGTATGCTCAGATTCCTACTGTGAGCACCAGAAAGCTGGGGCCCAGCGTGGAGGGAGAGATGTAATCACGCACATGTCAGCACCTGAGTGCTTTCCCAGGTGGGGCTGCAACAGGACGTGTGTGGACTGAGAATGACTGATCCTCATTTTGAAATGCGGACAGTATCCATGTTCGACCTTTTAACGTAAAGCACAGCGAGGTTCCATGCCGTGGGATTCAGGCATTAACCTCTGCTTGTTCCAAATACTTACGCAAACATTTTGATCTGTTTTTAAACTGGGCTCTTCTTTTTCTAGGCCCTTCACTTCATCTTCTGCAATTCCCATGGCATCTTGTACTTACACACTGGTTCTTGCCTCAGCACTTACACTGATTGCTAAAAGCTCTTAGTTCTGGTGACACTTGCTCTTCTCACAGAATTATTGGGTGTTTGTATGTTCTCAGTGGCTTTCCTCTTTCATGAACACTGCACAGTGGTAAAGTAAGAAACACATTGTAATCTTTTCAAATCGGGAAGAATTACTTCCTTGTGTGAGGTCTGAGCTAAAAGCAGATTCTCTACTTGGCAAACCCTGTGACATGGGCCTTGCAGCACTATTAAATGATCTACAATAGCAAGCTTTCAGGAAGCTCAGAGAAATTAATGTTTAACCACTTGAAGTCCTCTTTTGACATAGCTGGTTGGGGTCTTGGAGGAGTGTATTTTTCATAGAGCTTCACAACTTTTACTACTCATAGCGTATTTGCAACACTAGATGTTGAACAATTCACTGTTTAAAAATGTCACCTGTTTGGAGAGAGCTTTGGAACTGGCATGCACACTATGTAAGTGCGGCTCCCTGTTGATCTTCAGATATTGATACATTAGAAACCACGCCACCTTTGGAGTGGTTAAGCCAAGACCAGCCATTTCACACTTGGCAGGGACCAACTTAACATATTTGAAGAGGATGCCAGAGTTCAGAGAAACCTCCTCACTTGTGAACTGCAGCTCTTTTAGAGTGTCTTCTTAAAAATAGCAATCCAGTTATGTCCGCCTGGCACTTTAAACTCTTCAAAAAGTTCCCAACGCTTGCAGAATGAAGACTAAAATCCTTAACACGACTTCTCCAGGCTGTGGGGGATCCAGCCCTGATGTCTGTAGCATCATCTCACGTTGCTGCCCCACCCACTGCCTGTCTTCATGTCACAACAGCTTTCTTCCCATTTCACGAGCGACGCACTCTGTTTCTCACTCCAGATGCCGTGCACACGCTGTTCCGGGAGTGAGCTGATCCCCCTCACCTTTTCCAGCCAATCCTTGCACATCCCTTAGAGCATCAAGTTCAAGTCAATGATGACTTGCTCCCTGATTTTCTAATACAAAGTCAGGATCTTCTCTCCTTCCTTAAAGTAGCTTATTAACTCTATTAATTTGAATAGTAATTATCAAAAAAGAAATAAAATAAAGGAAAAGATGTTATGTAATAAAAATATATCAGTATTATTTTATTTATTATAACAAGTGAAGTATACTAATATAAAAGTCTAAAAGTAAGGGATAGTGGCTGAGTCCATAGAGTATTCTGTACTACCTACATGATTTTTTGGTAAAATTTGAAACTATTATAAAAAGGAAGTTGATTTTTAAATAGATGGATAGTTCTATAATTCGTTGTTGAAGGTCTCTGTTCCCCAAGTCTGTCTGTCCTCCACATGAAAGATTCATCATGTGTCTTGTTCTGCACTGTGTCCCCAATGCCCACACAGTGCCTTGTATATGCCTTGTATATGGCAAACATTATATGTACACTTTGGTATCAATGGTAACAAACATGTAAGCATATTGAAGTCTGAGATGCTGTGTCCCATAACCTTTCGCATGTTTGGCCATCATTCTTGTGAATCCACGTGTATTTCCCCAGGTAGCTTTCTCTAAGTCATGAGCCACACATACTTAGCTTTGTTATCTGCAACTTTTTACCAGCACCTGAAACATACAAGCTTCTCAAAAAGAGTGTCTTTGTTGATTAAATGCTTTGGTCTGAATGAGAACAGTAGGTAGGTATTCTTTTCCTCATTGGAGATGCTCCTTTTTGGGTTTGAAGTTTTCCATACTCTTCAATATGTTCCCATATGCCATTTTGCATATATATCCACATTTGTAATAAGGGATTTGCAGTAAAATCTCCATACAGCATTTAAGAGTAAAGGATATTTTTAATTTAATACATATTTTTAAAATAAATGACTATCACAGTTTCTATCTATAACACATGAATCCAGTTTAAATGCATTTACAAAATAATATTTAAATATACTCAAGAATCTCCAAGAAAGGAACTTTTGGAAATTAATCTTAATGTTTGACAAAATTATTAAATCTTAGAAGATAAAGTCCTATATGGAAGTTGCTGCTTAAAATAAGATAAAAAGCCCTGGTTGGTTTGGCTCAGTGGACTGAGTGCCGGCCTGCAAACCAAAGGGCCATCAGTTGGATTCCCAGTCAGGGCACGTGCCTGGTTTGTGGGCCAGGTCCATAGTGGGGGGTGTGCGAGAGGCAACCACACACTGATGTTTCTCTCCCTCTCTTCCTCTCCGTCTAAAAACAAATAAATAAAATCTTAAAAACACAAAATAGAATAAGATAAAAAGTTCATTAAAGAGAGTTCTTGCTGGATTTCACTAATCCAGTTTCACACAAATATCAAAAAGTAACCAAGTGTATAGAATCAAAATCTGCTACATGTAGCATCAATTCCTGCTGGACTATTTTCTTTACTAATACCCTGTTTAAAAATTAGAACATTAAAAATGGTTCCATATTTTATACCCATTTTTCATCCTTGTCCAGGCCAGGCGGGCATTGCTCAGTTAAGCATGGAGATCTCATTGACCTCTGAGGGACTCTGACTTTGGGTCAAGTCTCCAGGGCACACTGCGACATGAAGAATTGTGCCTCTTGACATTGAGGTCACAGGAGAGAACAAAATACTTTAGCAAAACAGTGGGAAATGCTCTCCCTGGTGTCAGAAAGCAGCAGAGTGAGATATATTTCTGATTGTTGTTGGTGGGAAGAGTGCTGGGCAGAGTAAAAGAAATGCATTAACGAAATCCTTTCCTATGTCTAATTATGAATGTTGATGTCGTCCTCGAAGTAATCTCCAAAAATATCACATGCTAAATCACTAAACTTTAGCCTGAGACAAAACATTTAGAAAGAGATTTTCCATCTTTAGTAGAGAAGACATTATAAACAGGGACAGTGGCAGCTTTGTCATGCTCACGCCCATTATTTTAATAGAAAAGTTGGCATTAGAAGTACTACAGAATAAATTTGGAGAAATTGGGAGATTGCGTGGACTTTCCTGGTAAAATATGCCATTTTGTTTCACTGTGGTTGTCACCAGTACACCATGCGGGTACTTTCTAAGTTACCATTTCACGTCTGAATATTCTCCCAGAACAAGAGTTCTTGAAGGCTATCCCCACATCCTGTTCTTCATGCTTCTGGTTCTTGGCACAGGCATACGGATAAAATAATGGCTTCTTAAACACAAATGAATGAAGCCCTATTCTGCTCCTTTTCCCTTTACCAAAATCAACTATGGCTGCGTCTTCTTTCAAGAACCATCTAAAAATCTATTTATTGGATGGGAATAGAGGTGAGTAGAATTTAGAAGCTCAGAGGAGGAGCCCAGTGAAGTACAGCACAGGCTTTTGAGAAACTAGAACCAATTTCACGACTGTCATGTCTGATGGGACATGATGAGCCTGCCACCGGCCTGCGTGGTGGAAGAAATTGGAAGCTAGAGCCGAGCACTAAGCTACGTGAAGTGCTTTGAGGGGACAATACTGCCAGGAATGACAAACAAGACAAAAGAGGGAGCTTCTATTTTTTTTTATCTTCTTCTTGCCTTCCACACTTTCTAATAACTCCTTGGGGCAGAGGAAATCAGAAAACCAGGTGACAAAAATAATTTTATTTCCTAAAGTCCTATCCCCAACATCACAAAGTAGCAAATAGAAGAGCCAGTTTGGAGCTGAGAGACAGCCCCTTAATAACCAGCACATAATGCTACACTAGATTAGAAACTCAATTACAAACTCCTTGAAAGCTAAGGCTTTCTCTAGTGTCTATCAAAATGAGTGCAGAATTAAAGGTGCTTGAAACTCTTGGCTGAATTGAAATAATTTATCCATTTTAAAATTCATTCGACAAACATTTATTGAAAGCAAATATTTATTACTGGCACTGCTGGATACTTCAGATAAAGAATGAGAAAGACACCATCTCTGCTCTCAGATAATTTGCAACCTAATGAGAAAAATGGATTGTAAACAAAAGCAATTGTGGGTAGGCAGTGTGGTGTTTGTACCCTGGGGTCCAGCATATTGAGAAGGAGGGAGAAAAGGAGCCAGCTACTGAAAATGATGGATATTCAGTTAATAATAATCATGGTTCCAGCTCCTTCTCTAGGCTTTTTAGGTGCACAATGGGTGCCCTATTGAACTTCATCTCTGCCTCTCCTGTGCTTTAAGCCAATAGAGGCAAGAGTCAAGTAAGAATGAATTTAGACGAATCCGCCACAGGATGGGCTTAACAGGACAGGTGCCCTGCCTGCTCCAGGCGGAGGGGAGGGCACCCTTGTTTTCGACCCAGTCTCAAACATAGCCTACGGACACAGTGACTCTGCAGTGGCCCCAATGGGCAGCACAATTAGATCATTCCAAAGAATAGTACCCCGTGATGCTACTGATCCATCAGCAATGTCACCACCTCCAGACCTAGCAGGGGACCCAGAGAGCTGCTGCACAGGCAGGTTAAACAGCATGGTACTTTTTAAATTGCAGCAGTTCTTACACTTGTGTGTTGTGGGGTCAGCGGGATGTGCTGGGCTCTGAATACAGACAGATATGGGTCTGAGCTATAAATCCCTCATGTACTAACTGATGTATTACAGACAGGTCACTCAAATTCTCCAAGTCTCACTTTGTGATCAGAAACATGAATAATACGGCACCCACTTGGTGCTGATATTTGGGAAATAAAGGAATAGGTTTATACTCCTAATGCCCCTTCTGGGCTGTTATGAATATTAAAAAAGTGATACCCCTCCCATCATCTGATCCCTTATATTCCTGAGATTGTTTTAAGTTTGAATTCTATTATCAAGGCAACTCTAAGAATTACATGTACATGGATTAGTTAAAACCACTGCATAACTGGAGGAAAGAAATAGCAAATACTTTTTTTCTTCTTTTTTATGCCAATGTCTTATTACAGATCGGTGACAGAAAATAGTCTACAAAAGTGATCCTTTGATTATTAGTAGTGTTAATTATAGTTGAAAAAGAGGAAAAAAGCTTACACATTTTAGAATAAATATGTGAACAGAAAAGCAATTATATTGATAGATGAATCAATAAATGAATGAATATATTTATAAGCTGCTGTATATTTACCAGAGAAAGGCTTAATCACTTGGATTAAGATCATGTGAAGTCATCAGACCTTAAAAAGAAGGCTCATCAGTACGTCCTATACAATTACCATGGCCCCCTTCGTGCCACCATGCAATGTACTCAGGGTTCACAGCAGACGCCGTGACTTTTGAGAGATACCTGCAGCGGCTAAAACACACACCCATGCTCACACACACGAAGTGACTCTTTTCCAACACTAAAGCAAACAGCATGCGCGTACTCTCAGGGAAGCAAAACAGACTAAATCAAAAAGAAGCATGATGTCGGGAGAACCTTGTCCTCCAACTCAGGTTGCCTCCAATTATAAACAGAGAGGATGGAGCCTCCAGGGGTTACTTTGTTTAACTTTTATTTTATTTTTTTTTTTAAGAAAGGAATAAAAATGCAATGAACTCTAATGGAAACCATGTTTCTCTTCTGGTTCCAGGAGGGATTACAGTATTGTTCATATTTCTATATGTCTCACTCTATGAAAAGGGAATATGAGTAAGAGAAAGAAAAAGAAAAACAGCTATAGATTTATTTTAACATTTCAGAGTAGAAAATGGTAACAAAGAAATCCCCATTTGCAAAGAAAAATGCATTTTTCTCCCAATGGCTAAGGAAAACCACATTATTGAACTTCATCACCATAGTTGTGGAAGAATCACTTGGTAGAAACTTTTAACCTGAAACTGAAGGGCCTCGAGAACCCCGGTGAATGTGTAGGGGCCATGATGTCTTAAGAAGAGAAGAGCAGCGGACGTCCGATGAAGATTGATAGCCTAGGGTGGGAACAATTACAGAACCTCGGGAGGAAAATTTATATTCACACGAAGTCACTGAGCTTTGTAAAGGAATCTGAAACTTTCACTTGTATGAAACAAGTCTTACTTTCTGAGAGAGCCGCTGTAACTGTGCAAGGCTACCTGTTCAAAATGATGAGAAATCACGGGACGCAGCTGTACAGCGGTGCTCTGTGGTGCCAGCATGGGTCACTGTCCTGTTCTACTCGCCAGGGGCGGAACCGAGCTGGCTAAGGAGCGCTCTGGGATTACACTCCATACCAGTGGGGCAGATCTATTAGTTCAAGGTTGCAACCTCCCCTTTCTCTTTTTCTTAAAGAATGAATCTAAGAAATTCTTCTGCCCTACGTGTTTCTCTTTCTCTTTCTCCAGACACGAGCGGCTGGTGGAAGGGCTGTGGGGAGCCGGATGTCTGATCACAGCATCCCCTGAGAACCAGTCACCTTTGGCCCCATTAAGACGGACTTCCTCTGTAACAAATGGATCCAGTGTGTCCTCTTACTTGCGGATAAACCTGCCCACGGGGATGCCACTCACGCACCTCAAACTCAAAATGTCCCAGCCGTTTAAAATTTCACTCATTCCTTTTCTCACCTGCTTCGACTCCTCCTACGCTTCCAATATCCATCCATATGACCAGTAATTGTAGAATTACCCAAGGCACAAGACTGGTTGTCACCATTCATTAATCTCTCTAAAACCACTCAAATATTTACTTAGCAATCTTTTTATGTTCTAAATATCTCTGAATGCCTGTCTTCTCCCAATTCCCCCTGGCGATATTCTTGTTCAGACCACCACCATCCCAGTCTCCATTATTAAACCAGTGGCCTACTGGTCTCCCCATCTGCCATTCTACTTCCTTCCATTGTGCTTCCAGATAAGTTCCAGGTCAAATGTCTAAGTGTCCCTCTGGTCATGGAAATTCCGTACTTACAACTCACTTACTGTTTTCTGTTGACTTTTTGTAAAGGACAGCCACTTTAATGTGGTTTGTAGAAGATTCATGTCTTACAATCATCCCTTCTCAGCATTTAATAGAAACCTGTGTCCAGCCATCGCATTCTTGGGTAGAGTCTAGCATGAACATCCACCCAGGGATTTCTGGGTCTCACATAAAGTTGGTGGTGAAAGGAAGTAATTCCAGAAAAGACAAAAGGAGCTTAAACTTTCTATTCAAAGCCTGTTATGTCCAAGCATTATTAGACTGCTTTCACCATGCTATCTCTTTCACTCTCAGAAACTTTCAGCAAATACAGTTTTTGTTCCTATTTCACATAGTTGAGGAAAGTGAAGGGAAAAGGTCTACAATCTACCCAGAGCTCTTAGTGCCTGGGCCAGGGTTTACATCCAGGTTTCTCAGTCTAGTTCCCACAATTTCTTCACTATGCCAGGCCACAGGAGAGTGAGACATAGCAATAGTTCGCATATATTTCTTACATTTTGCTGGTAGGACTCGTACCCTGTTTGTCCCAAGGTCCTGTCCCAGCTTGTTTCAACCTTCATGGAAAGAATGGGCTAAAGAGCCAATAAAGTAGACTAAATAAGCATCCCACCTCAGAGGCAGAAGAAATACATGCGGGAATTGGCCTCTTCTCCTTTCCTTGGTGAGGGAGGGCCTCTAGGAGTGGAGATGAAAACTTCTCCGGGAAACACAGGGCTATAAAGCCTAAAAAAGGACTACTCTTTAGGGGAGACTTTAGGGGAGGTCCTTGGCCAAGTTTGGTGAACAGAATGGCATTTTAGATATTGGAGAATTTCGGATGACTTTTGTAGTCGTCTAGTACTCGGAAGAGTAGAAAGGCCAGGCTACAGCCAGAGAAAGCACTCAGTGGCCTCTGGTTTATACAGACATGCCCACCTATTGAACGTTGTTCTGGTCAGCTCAGACTGTAATAAAATACACAATAGATGAGGTAGCTTAACAATAAAAATTTATTTCTCATCGTTTCTGGAGGCTGGGATATCTAAGATCAAAGTGCTGGCAAATTTGGTTTTATCTGATAACCTTCTTCTTGGCTTGCAAAGGGCTGTGTTCTCCTGTTGTGAACAGAAAGCTCTGGTCTCCCTTTCACTTCCTAAAGAACACTGAGCCGGTTACGGGAGCCCCACCCTCATGATCTCATCTAAACCTATCACCTTCCTCCAAATATCATCACGTTGTGGGTTAGGACCTCGACACACAATTTCTGGGAGACACAGGTATTGGGTCAACTATGACAGACACTCGCCATATGCTGGGTGTTATTTATAATATCACATGTTATTTCATTTGATATTCACAAGCCAGCCACTAAGGTTAAATGTAGAGTGATATCCAGCAGTATGATCCAAATTTCCTTGGACCCATGGAAAACAACAATGACAGTTATGTTTTCTCCCAGTATCAATGGGAATGGCATTTTTAGTAGATAAATACCCTGGAGCCTTTGAAATGTACTATAGCTCTCATGAGAAACACATCACCCTTTTCTCCTCCAGGAACGCAATAGAACTTTCAGTGCTCATTTGCAGTTGGCCTGGGCCTCAGTACACCCTGCATACTGCTGCTTGGTGTGTAAATCCCCTCATCCTGGCTGCCCCCAACTTCACCAAGTTGTGTTACCAATCTTGAAATGTGTCTCCTTAGCACCCCTCTCTTTCTTTCACAAAGCCTTCTGCTTTAATAATCCCACTCCTCCTGCATTCTTAAGGACTATACTCACTTTTAATATCCTCCTTCTCTTCCTTCTTCCTCCCCTCCCATTATTAGCAGCCTCCTTAGAAATACACTTGTGGTAGACTACATAATGATAAAAAAATGCCTGCATCCTGATCCTTGGAAATAGTGAAGATGTAAACTTCTATGACAAAGGGGACGTTGTAGATATTACTCAAGATCTCAGGACAAGGAGTCACCTTGGATTATCCAGATGGAGCCCACCCAAAAGCACGTGGGTCCTGATAAGAGGGAAGCAGGAGGGTTAGTTAGAAGTAGCAGATATGATGATAGAAGCGGGACACTAGCGGGATGAGAGGAAGAAGCCACACACTAAGCAAGAGGGCCTCTTCTAACAGCTGGGAAAGATAAGGAAATAGATTCTCCCCTTAAGGCTTCCAAAGGAACCAGCACTGCTGACACTTCTACTTTAAACCAGTGACTCTGATTTGGACTTCTGACTTCCAGAACCAGAAGAGAGTAAATTCACGTTGCTTTAAGCCACTGAGTTTGTGGTAATTTGTTACAGCATAAATAAGAAACTAATGCAATTCTCCATGGGTCATTCTTTAAGAACTCCCTATGTTCTGAATGATTGAAAATATTTATTGTCCCAATGTGAACTAGGGCTAGATTAAGAAATGCAGATGACCTTGAAAGGGAAATAACTTAACCATCTTCCTTATGAATGATTCTTACATGTTGTTTCAACATGCATTTAGTGAGGTGAAAATGATTCACCTCACTGGTGAATGGTAGGATGTATTGTATTTGTTCCTCACCAGATACCTAGCATACAATACCATACGTGTAGCACATGAGAAATGTTGATTTGTTGAATGAGATCTTTTGAAAAAAAAAAAAAAAAAGAGCTTACTTACACTTAAGACTTTTAAATACAGATAATGAATTGTATCACCTATTCCCAGTGGTCAGTACTATGATGTACTTTATTTGCTCAGAATGCCAACTGCTCAGTCAGCTTCAGGAAGCTGTCGGGCTGATTACCATGGGTTGAGATTATTGATCCGTCCTGTACAAGTAGTGTAGGAGCACCAAAACTCTTCTCCAAAAAGATTAGGTGTGTCTGGCATTTAAATAGATATGTATTAAAGGGTTATTTTTAAACAGTTGAAGTAGAACTAATATTTCATCAATTAGAAGGGATTGCAAGTGAGCACTTCAGTTGGCTGGATTTATGTTTGTGACTTACATCTGTGGTATTTCTTTGCTCCTTACAGACCGGCACCGGTGGGATATCCAGCCGCTTGCCATCAATCTGTCTGTGACCCCAAATACTGCTAAACACAAAAGAGTTGAGCCTTTGCCTCTGAGCCAGCAAAAGAAAGGCTTCTCAGAAAGCACTGGGTGTTGTTTCACATGCATTTTATTTTACCAGAAATAAAATGACCCTTTTTTAAATTACTTAAAACTTTTCAATTCAAAACATCCATTTTTATGTCAGCTTTCTCTTCATCTCCAGGCTTTCAATGAGGTTTTATGGAATTTGTAGGACACGTGACTTTTGACATCGGTTTCTGATCTTGCTTTGTTAAGCGGCTTGGACATGGGATGCACAATCCAGAGAAAGGCATAAGGATGTGTTGGTTTATAGAGGTGCTAGTCACCCAATTTCATAAACTTTAGGTAAAATTTTATGGTGAGAAAACGATTCATGGAAATCAGTAAACATAAATTCAATTACTGGCTAATCTGCTTACTAGCTGAGTAGACGAGCAAATTATTTAACTTCTCTAAACCTCAAATTTTCATTTGTAATATGAATTAAAGCAAAGATAATAAATGAAAATATTTATTAATGTCTTAAATATTGATTTCCTATTGTTGTAAACATTGTGTTAGGCTAGCTAATTAAAGGGAGGGCTATACCACTTGTTCTGTTGGGGATTATTGTGTGAATTCATAATTCATGGGTTGTCTTAGGCCAGTACCTGACACTTAGTAGGCCCTAAATAAATATTAACTATAAGCAGCAGTTGACCTAGGAAGGGTGGAACAGGAGATACCTTTGAGAACTTCTTTATTCCTTCTTCAGTGTCTTTCTCAGGCCTAATGAATGATGTGGCAAAGATAATTATGAAAACATTTTAGAAGTAAAAATGTTATGTGCAAACAAGTCATTAATGTTCACAGATGCTACAATTCACCAATCCCAAAAGGAAAGCTCAAAACCCCTCAGTCCCCACATCTGGCATCCTCTTGGAAGCCAAAAAACAAAGCACGTTTTCAATTTACATGGGAGCTTGCAATTTACACCACGAAGGCTCTAACACATTGTAAAAGAGGAAAGCTCATTCTCCCTTTAGGATATGAATTTTGCCTTACGTGGCGTTTCTGTCGGCTTTCTAAAGAAGCTGTTATTGCCTTGGATTAATGTTAAGAAGGACCTATGTATCTGGCATGGTGCTGGGTACTATGCAGATGAATTATACTGGACCCTTAACTTCTGACATTTTGGAGACCGAAGCAGAAATGAATCCAGCAAACCAGTGTAACTGAATATAGATAAAGTGTTCTTGCATGTGAACAAATGACTTCAATAATGGTGATAATCCTTTGAAGGAAAACCTTGGTAATAGGAACTTTGATTATCTTTTAAGTGGATATCTCTCAGGAGTTAGGATTAGGGAAGGAATTCACTGTCATAATCCTCTTCACTCCCACACATAGGCAATAACAGTGTCAGTTGCATGAAGTGAGAGCTAAGGAGACAAGGTGTTACAGTGAATGAATGAAGAATCTGGGTCCATGGCACCATATTTTCCTATTCTGGTTTCATTCCTACTTCTTACGTTTCCTCCCAAGCTCAATCACAATATATATATTGGTTTAGATCTTTCTCTTATCATGGATCTCTTCTACAGTATAAATTCAAATCTCCTAGAAGAAATGTATTTATTTTTTCCTGAATGAATCTTCCCAATGTATTCCAAGCTACTAATTTTAAATGTTATTCTTTGGTGCAAGGTGAGGTCAAGGATGTTTCTAGGAAACTATTAAGATGATTTGGGCATCACTTGATGTTGTATTTTTATCCAGTTTTTAAATGTTTTTCTGATTTTCACTTGTACTTAGGAAAGGATTAATTTTACTTGACAGTAACAGATGAACATTACGTAGAAGTGTATTGAGACCATGGGCTTGGTTCTTTTCCTAAGTCTTGTAACATTGCTTTCAACTTCATAGCCTAACTTCAATTTCATTCTACTTAGTATTCCCTGCTCTGTCTCCCTTCTTCCCTACATCCTCTGGCTTACAATCATTCACAGTGAAGCCGTAAGCAGTTTTACAGAGCAGAATCCATTTTAATGCGTTAAATATTTTGCCATCAATGCTGTTTTCTCTCTAAAAGCATCCAGCAATGAGGAAGTAAAAACATCCAATACCACTTATCATTTGTCTACAGTAAAGTAACAGTATTCAATACAGTGTGACTTACAATTTCTCGAGAAAACCTGAAGCCTAAATGTGACAGTTTTTAAATTTTTACTTAAAGAATTATAAATCTCAACCATCTGAAGAGAGCCAATTCAAAAAGTCAACTGCACTCAGTTCTTCAAGGTACTCTTAGGTTTCCTTTCTAAAAGGTGCAGGGCAGTAAGAGGAAATATCGGACCAAGAGTTTTGAAGGCAGAATATAATCACTACCACAGAATAAATGAGATTACAAATATGCCATTGAACCGTAATAGGACATCCTTTCAAACAGAAATTAGCAGCCCACAAATGTGCAATTAGTACTCCATAAATCACGCTAAGAAGAGTGCCAATACAGTAAGGTGCACCCAGTCATCACAATTAATGCCTGTGTCCCTCGTTGGAGAAGCCAAGCTGTTTTCTTGTTACAGTCATTAGGACCAAGAGCGCTTCTGCAGCTGAATTGTTACAAGCAGTTAAGTATCTAATTGAGATGCTGCACTTTGAACAAGAGCTATTGCTTTTAAATTCCACAAACTACGGGAGTTGCTAAGCCATTTCAAAGAAAAAAAAAATAGTAATAGCTGCTATTCATCTGGAATAGAGCAACTTTGCAAGAGCATTTCACGAAAACAAAACTGGAGGTTTGGATGAGAATGACTTTGTTTCCTTCCTGAGGCTTAATTTCCCAACAAGAGTCAGAGATATCAAAGTCGAACATAAAATACTCAGCAGAAGACCCTTTGAAACAAACAGATGTAAGACTGCACATGAATTCTAAAGAAAACACAGTCGGAGGAGGTGGGGTTTGCCTTCCTAGATTCTGGAACTTTCAACTGTGGACTGAAAGATAGCTGGTTTAACATGGAAGTAATAGAATAAAGTTGGAGTTAGGAAATTTGGTTTATAATCTTACAAACTGATCAGTCTGGCTTTAGATGGGCATTTAATTGACTTATTCACATTCCTTTAGTTAGCTGAGGAGGAAGACAGAAAGAGAAGAATGTTTTAAGGATGAATTCAGAAGAATGCTTCAAGGATAATAACAATTACAGTTTGGAGACAGGAAAAAATTCTAGGGTCTTTTTGATATTTAAAAATGGAAAATTATAAAAGACCTAAAATGATCTAATACGTGCTTCAGAACTATCACTTGTCCAGCTGGAGTATAGAATACAGGCCATTGGATAATCAGAACCATCTAGAAGATAAGAGAAAGTAAATGGCTTGCACTAAGATGAGAGCAGTGGATACGGTGAGAAGCCTTTGGACTCAGGTTGCATTTTAGAGATGACCACTGGGCTTAACAAGAGTCTGGAAGTTGGGATTAAAGGAAAGATTTAGCAGTCAAGTGGGACTCTCCATTACTGCGTGTGGTGCCATTTGTTGGGATTACAAGCCTTCACAAGGGAGTGGGACTGAGAACGAGAGATTCAGTCACAGTAACAATTACATGCCTGGTGGAAAGCCAAACAGGAAAGTAAGTAGATAGTTACACATGAGTCTGGCGCTCTGTGTAAGATGGCTGGTGTAGAGTTGGAAACCTGAGGGTCTAAAGCCCTGGAACAGGCTGAGATGCTCCGAGAGGAGTGTGGACGGAGAGAAGAGCTGGAGGAGCAGAGCTCTGGAGCACTTAAAACTCCGTAAGCTAATGTAAATTATTGACAAAATCTGAAGACATAGGGAAGTACCACGACAGTGGGTGTGAGTGGGCACAGAGGAAAAGGGAGGTCAGTGTTTGGTTAAGCTGTGTTTTCCTACGGCCAGTATCAAGGTTTGTGTCTGTCTGTCAATGGGAATTACCTGCTAGAGAAGGAAGAATGGATGGTTCAGGAACAAGAATTCGGGAAGTAAGTCCTTCAGGAGTGAGGATAGGATTCAAAGCACAAAAAAAAGGAACTCAGTTACTTGCTTGTAACAAGAAAACAAACAAACAAACAAAAAAACCTCTGTGTCTTTCTTCTTGACTCAAGGTAAATTATTCTTTTACGATCGAATTTACTTTTTCCATTAAATCCCTGGTGTTAAATTAATTTTAGAAAAGATGCCATCAGACTGAGGTGGCTCTAAGGCTTTGGCAGCCTCTGTACGCAATCCAAATTCCAGCATGTAAATGCCTCAAGATTATGAAATCAAAATGGTGAAGAGTTCAAAGAGGAAACTCGAAGAGGAACAAAGTTTCCGTAGGGCAGTACTTCGGGGAAGTGAAACAGAGCCATCGATTGACTGCAAGCTATGAAAGGGGCAGTTTTGACAAAGCTTTGACTCCTTTGTTGTTGGCCATGTTACTTTAAATTGGACTTAGAGAGTTTTTCCTGAGAAACATATTATGTAGAATTAAAATAACAATTTCCATTCTGTAGCCCTTATGATGCAGAGACTTTAATTTAACCACTGAACCCATATTATTGCACGGCTTTCAAGTGACCCTCAAGGTATAAACAAATTAATTCAAATATGTTGGACTCAAAGTCCAAGTATTTGTTAAGCCAAAATTATCTTCAGAAACCTCTTGAGCGAATTTGATATTGTACTAGGAATGTACAATGAGCCAATAAGTTTAAGATACCTGCTCAAAAATACGGAATTTAGTAGCAGAGCTAATATTAAAAAGGTAGATTTGGGGGGGGCATCCCACATAAGTACACTCGAGAATGCACAAAAACACTCTTTCATTTCATAATGCCACGAAGGAAACTCAAGTGATTGACATTTACTTGAAAGCAATTCATACTTGCAACTGTATACATGTAGTTTTAAGAAAAAAAATACTTTAAGCACACAAAATTGGAAATGGAAATGAGATCTTTGTACTGAAATCCTACAAAACCTTGTTTATTTTGTCAGCTGCAAATTAAAGATACCTAAAATATTATTGATTTTGTGTTTCAAAGGTGGGGTTTGAAAGTACCATGTTTAATGCTTTAGATTAAATGGGTTTTTCTTAAACACAGTGTGCTAAAGATCATCGCTCTTGAATATGTATGTGAACTTATACATATATTTTAAAACTTAAACATAAAGTGATGACTAGTAAAACTCAAAATTTGAAAATTTTGGGTGGCATCTCTAAGCTTCCTTCCAACTCTACCAGTTTCTGACTTTCTGGCATAGATTGCAAGTTCTTTTACATTGATTATTAAATATATAAATCCTACAGAGAGATTCATGTGTGTGCATGTATGAAACTTTAAACAAAATAGCTTTACAATGTCAGCTAAGGCATTGTACAGTATAATGTGTGAAGTCTAACACTGCTTTATTGCACACTGTTATAATGTATATAATATGTATATTGTATGTACTCAATCGTAAAAATCGTGCGTGCATCTAAGCATAAAAATTAAACCATATAAAATTGCTTTAATAATATTCTAGGTATATGTAGGTCAAAACAGTCAAATATTGAGAGTTTTATTTTTTTAATTGTTGTTCTTGTACTGTTTTCTGTCTTTTACACCCATCCCAGCCCACTGCCCCAGCCCTCCCCACCTCCCTCCCATTTCCACCCCTGCTAGTTTTTGTCCATGTGTCCTTTATACTTGTTGCTCCAAACCCTTCCCCTTTCCCCCTGAAATTCCCTCCCCTCTCCCCTCTGGTCACTGTCAGCCTGTTCTCAATTTCAGTGTCTTTGGTTATATTAAAGACACTGAAATTGAGAAGGGGTTCATATAACCAAAGACACTGAGAGTTTTATTATTTATCAAGCAACCTATAAGAATTGTGGTGTTGTGGGAGTGGAGTTGCTAGTTAGTGGAGTTGTAAGATATTTTAAGTTATTCTTGTACTTTCCTGCATTTAATTAAAGATCTTTAAGGAACAGGTATTCTTTTTATTATCAGACTAAAATATATCTGAATTTGAAAAAGAAGGGAAACCAGGGAAGTTGATCCGTAAATATGACAAGCTTCCCAGAGCAAGGAGCAGCGGAGAGCAAAGAAAGAGCAACACTTGGAAGAAGGGGCTCCCCTGCTGTTACAGGGTCAGAGCTGGACAGCTGATCGTTAGTCACAAAGCCTTTAGGGACCTCAGGGGGTCTCTCCTTCAAGTAGCAGGGCAGGCCACCGAGGCAGTAGGCACTGGCTCTCCCTGACCACTATACGCATCTTGAATAAATTTGACTTGGATGCAATTTCTATCAGACGCAGAGAACCAATGTAATTTATTATCCTCACAAATGTTAGTGATACTTGCTAACAGCTGTGGCGAAGATAAAGGTTTTAGGTTGTATGTAACACGATTTCCTCTTCAGCAAAAAGAACTAATACAAATTGACTCCATATTGTTATACAGGTAGATGTTTACTCAGCAACACCTTTCATTGATTGAACAGGCTCTGCGTGTAAGTAGACTAACCTGCTGGGAATCTCTAGCTACAATTTCCAGGACACTACCAGCTGGCTACTTAAAACTTCAATGCTCCGTGCCTAGGCGTCTGGCAATATTTTCAAACAGACTCTCTATTACAGACCCATTGTTACTTCAGAAGTCTTCCTTGAACAAGTGTCTATGAAGATGCCTCAGAGCCTTGATCTCCCCAACATGGGTGGTCCCAGGACATACTCATGTTTGCCCTGACCTTAGTAACAGTGCAAAACTGGCCCTCCTGCAGGCTGTTTCTCTGTGTTGGGCTAATGCAAGGTAGTGGCCATCATCTCCTGCCTTTATAGTTAGCCGATAAAAAATAAATAATGCCCCTTAGACTTTAGTATTTTATTTCTTGTTACAACAACTTGGCATGCATGCACACCGCAGGTAACTGTGGCACAATACGGTGTCATAACCCTAACTTAAAGATTGGAGTTTCATTAAAGAAAGGGTCTTCCCTAAGAGAGTCTGGGACTCTGCAAGGTGGGAGGCTCAGCAGGCCTCTTCACCTGCAGGTTTATGCCCGTCTTTGAAGTCAGCGGGGACTGAATTTACAGCAGTCGATGGGTCACTGTGGTTTTGAAATCCTGATAAAACACTGGTATTTGTTTAAAGAAAATCCTATCTTTAAAGGTCTATCATTTTATCTTGGGCAGATGCCCATGTGAAAAGCTTTTATTTTTAAGAATATTAGTTTAACTGGGGAAAAGTATTTCCACAAAGAGAAATATCCCACTTTGCTAATTTATAACTTCTGGGGCTTTTTAAACTAGCAAAGATGAAACAAGTCTCACTAAACATGGTAATGGAGAACAGATTAAAAATATAAATGCAAATGGTTGAAAATAAGGGCAATAATATTGGATAATATCATGATTATGGTGATATCATTGCACATATTTATGGTTGAATAAGCCTATCTAATTATTCTGACTCCATCTTTTCTTGGCACAGGACAATGCTGTCAACCTATAGAAAATTTCATAACTACATGAGAGGGAAGTAATGGCTGAGAAAGCTGAACAGAGAAGTCATGTTAAGCAGAGATGCTTGAGTTAAATCCTGTAACTATTTACTCTGTGCAATTCTGTCAACCACTCTGAACTCAGCACTATACTGTAGTGTAAGGAGGTAAAGCTCCTGCTAACAATTATTCATGAACTGATGGTGTATCAGCCCCAGCGTAAGAGCAAGGGAACGGCTTTGCAAGACATAGCTGCAAAAATAGCAGCCCTTTACTAAGCTCCCACCCTGTGCAAACTATGGTGTTAGGTATTAGGAAGATAAGGGTCGAGGGATGGTGTGTGGTTTATTCCCAGTACCATGATAACCTGTATAGTACTCACTGGGTGGAAACAGAAAGACACACAAATAATCAAAAATAATAACCAGAAGAAATTTTGCCAGATGACAGACCAGCCAGCTCCAAAGTTGGAATTGTCAATCCTGTTAGGAATGTGGACAGATTTTAAAGCCCCAACTAAGTCTCAGTGGCAATTAGACAGTCCTGGCTATGGGTGAATGTTTGTAGCAGTAATGAGACAATTCTAAACAGATCGATGTCCATAGGATCCAGAGAGTATGAACATTGTCCCTAGCCAGATCGCATTGGATAACAAGCATTTTAACTTGGTCTGTGAAACTGAGCTGCAAAGATAAAAAACTATGCATTCAATTTGTTAATCTCAGTTGGAAAATACTATATCACCAAACAATAACTGGTCTTGGTCTGCTTAGTACAAAAAGTCCATTCAATTGAAAAACATTAAAGGGCAATGAAATGCATGATATGTGCACAAAGGCTTAGCCTTCAACAGATCTCTGCAACCGGCTGCACCCTTCGATCTCCATTTATTGACACTGAAATGGGTGATTAAGAGTGTTTATGTAACGTTTTTTAATCACCTATTGCAGTGCTTGACACATAGAAAGGGCCTTGGTTTTGATGCTAGAAATGAAACTAGAATGCCAAATTTGTATTTTATCCCAGATTTAGTACATACAATACACTGATTTGGTTACTCGTAAATATTTGTTGAGTATTATTATTGCCAAGTACTCTTCCAGATATCGGGATCAGTGATGATAAACTGACATAGTTCTTAAGGGGATTAAATACTAGTTCAGTAAAAGACAACAGCAACAATTAAATAAACAGGGACATGGCACAGATAGGAAGATGCAACAAATTTGCAATCTCTGGACCTGACATAAACATGAAATAATTGTGAGTATATTATGCTGTAACTACTATGTAAGTCTAATATTAATTGGAAATTCCTCTTCATTAGAATACTGGAAAATCCTTAGGGCAGTGTGGAGGGTTGCAGGTTAGGTTAGTGCCTTGTTGGCCAAGACTTCCTTCTTGTTCTCCTCTGGCACACCCTAATTTCATGTTATGTTACAATTCTCATTCCCCAATTTTCATCTCTCTTTGCTTGAAGTGTAGACTTCAACATCATTTTTTTTGCCACATTATATTCTCCCACTAGTCTATCTCTTTCCATCCCTTCTTGTTGTTAAAATCTGTGCAATGTTGTTGATCTCCTCTTGCCAAAGTTGTCTTTAAAACGTCTTTGGAAACTATAATGAAGGAGATTTCATTTATATTCTTGTATTCACAAAGTAAAATAAAATGTTTATATCCAGTGGCTATAAATCAGTATTAACCCACAACCCCGAGTAACTCTCAAACCTAACTGCAGTGAGTGAATTTTAAAATTATCATTTGAAAACAAAACCTTACCTGGATAGGAACTTTCTATTTAAAATCTCATATTCATGATATGTTAATATGAATGCATTTCTTTGTTACTTTGAATAATACCTAAATTCCTGTTCCAGGTGTCAGAACATGATAGAAACCCATGACACAGACATAGGACTACTTAATAACTTTTGTGAAATAATGTTTTATTAACTAACACTCATTAAGATGTGTCAGAAATAAATGAAATATAACTCAATGAACTTGGTGCTATTTCTCCTTTTGTCAATATTAATCACTACATAAGCAGAATTAAGAAGTGTCATCAGCCCAGGTTGGGTACTCAGTGGGCGACAGCATCATCTGATACGCCGAGGTTGCAGGTTCCATCCCTGGTCGGGGCACATAGGTGACTCAACCGTTGAGCGAATAAACAAATGAAAAACAAATCATGTCTCTCTATCCTCTCTCTCCCCCCCCACTGTCTCATTTCCTCTCTCACTGAAATAAAAAAGATCCATCATCTTTCTTTCTTTTTAATGATGTCTTCATCTAAGAATTTCGAGTATTAGAGGAAGTTTCACACTTTAACATCTTTATATTTTTAACACCTTTAAAGATAAATGTTCAAAGACAAACATCACAGAACTGGTTTTGCGGCAGTTTCCATGGATCAATGCATGTGATTCGTCGTGTGTAATTTGTTTAACAATGCAATTACTTGGGTTTTATATCTCTGCAATTGGAAGACAACACAAATACACAAAGATAAAAAAAATTGTTCACTGTGTTTGTGGTCAATGGCTAGAATATAAAAGAGAAATGTTGAATTAGAAGACAAATGATAGTCTGGGCAATCAAAAGTACCTCATTTTTCCGACTATAAGATGAATTCTTCCCCGCGCCCCCTCCCAAATTTGGGAGGAATGATGGTTGTCAATGCTGCTATTGAGTTCTGTTTACATTTACATTGGTGAAATATTATGTTATTTATGTTATTAACTATTTTACCACATTTTTGGCTTCAATTATTTTTCCTATTTTCCTCCTCTAAAACCTAGGTGCGTCTTATGGTGTGAAAAAGTGCAGGAGTTAAATGTCCTGTCCAGGACCCCGACGGGCAGTGTGGCTGTAGTCGCGCCCCTGATATTACAGCTCCTTCTGCTCCAGGACAGTTGTCCATACAGGTCACCAAGCAGCTGTATAGGGTCTGGTGCTCCGTGAGCTGACAAAATGTGTCCCCGCCTGTTTCCAATCACTGATTCCTTTTGCTTGGCTGATCCATATTGCTGCCAGTGAATTCTCTGTGGCCTCAGTTGCCATGTTGTTCTCTTTATGGAAAAATATGCCTCCTCGGAAGCCTGGAAATTTTATTTTCCAGCCACCCTTCTCCTTTTATTTTCCTTCTAAAAATTAAGTTAAATTATTCTGATACTTATTTAATAGCTTTTTAAATTTTTTAAGGGTTTTATTTATTTTATCTTTGGAGGGGAAGGGAAGGAGAGAGGGAGAGAAGTATCAATGTGTGGTTGCCTCTTGTGCGTCCCCTGCTCTGGGAACTGGCCTGCAACCAAGGCATGTGCCCTGACTGGGAATTGAACCGTGATCCTTTGGTTCGCAGGCCCACACTCAATCCACTGAGCTGCACCAGCCAGGGCCTTATTTAATAGCTTTTTAACAGCTCATGAAGATAAAGCCCACAAAACAGAAAATAGGTAGTCAAGTCTCTTTATTTTTCACTTTTGTGAAAACATCATTTTCTCCAGATGAAAACCCTTACAATTTCCCGAACCAACATGGGAGTTTGGACATATTCTGTTCCCTTTCTAGCTCCCCTTTTCTTGGTATCTTCTTCAAGATCTAACTTCATGCAACTTTCTGGTGAAGCCTTTCATAACCGGGCCCCAGGTTTTCTGTACTCCCATAGTCCATATCTTTACCAGACAATGTTTTACCATCAGCCCTGGTCATGGGCCTACAGATTGATCTTTCCTGCTACACTGAGATACCGTGGAAGCCGTGGAATCCTGGAAGCCTTGACAAGGTTGCCTTTTGCTTTGGTGGACCTGCAGTGCCTGCCATGCCTATTTTTCCCTGACACTCTTCTCTTGATATCCTTTTGGGGAAATTCCTATCACCTTAGGACCAGATAAGTCTCTCTGGGCCTGTAACGCTGGCCAGATATCTGTGTCTCACACACACACAGAGTGGCAGAAAGTTAACATGACTGGGAAAGAAAATATTCAGAATCTTGGAAAATATGCCTTGAAACTTTGTTTTCATTATCATTAGGATAATATGCAATTGGGGTGTTCTAAAGACATAATTTGAGGTTACAAATCAGGGAAAACAATTTTTAGAATGTGCATGTTCAAAACAAAGTTTAGTGATAATTCCATAATGGGCTTTCGTTTGTATAATGAACATTTTAAAATGTTTAGTTTCTGTGCATTTAGTAACACTGTACTATATTCTATATTAATACACATATTACAGTAAAAACATTTGGCAAAATATGGTCCAGCAATGATAATAATTTGCATTTACTGCTCAAAGCTAGTAGCCCAAAACAATTCACAAGGTGGTCTTTAATTTCTGCTCATTCCCATATACTACTTATTTTACCTTCATTCATCCTGAAAGGTATGTGTCTTTATGACTTTCATTAAAATAATAAGAAGAAATATGAAAAGAAAAGAGAACAATCTTCTATAACCGTCTAGAATAACTGGAGAGCTGGTGGCAAGGGAGAGAAACATAAGAAATACTTAAATTTTTTTCTAAGCTTCAGGATCACTTGGAGGTGAGTACAAAAAGGTCCTTGTGGACCACATTCTAATTTGAGTGATTGATTTTGCCTGGAGTTTTGAGAGCCAAGTTCCTGAACACAATTGAGGAGACTTCAATTCTTTCGTATTTTCTGTGGGAACCTCAGCAAACAGAACCCATGGAAAAGAGAAGCAGATTTACTTGCTCCAGAAGCAGGCCTAAGAAACCTCCTCTGCAGGGTTACAAGACTTCTCACTAAATCTCAAGTTTCTCCTGGGGGAGCTCTGGGTCACCTCCATCTCCACCTCGGTTCTGAATATACATTCAGACAAAAATGCCTTGTTTCTGCATTTTTGTTACTAACATTTGGTCCACTAGAGGAAGAACTAAACTCGGCGGAAGCGACAGCTAAAGGCTGCGTGTTACATGCTGGTGTCCGAAACCCTCCCACACAAGAAAGCTTTCTTGGGCATGGGCACCTGTTGGCCAGTGTACTGGTCCCTTCTTTTCCTCGTCAACACTCTTCTCCCCCCATCGCTGTCACCCGGTCCTCACTCTCAAACTTTCAAAGGTGTTCTGCTCATTTTTATTACCATTATTGTGTGAAGACCACTTAACATGAGATTTACCCTCTTAACAAATTTTAATTGCATAATTCAATGTTGTTGATTATAGGCACGATGTTGCACAGGAAATCTCTAGAATTTTTTCATCTTGCATAACAAACTCTGTACCCGTTGAACAGCAGTTCCCCATTTTCCCCAGCCCCTAGCTCCTGAGAGCAAGCATTCCACACTCTGTATCCATAAGTTTGAGGTCTCTAATTTAGAGACCCCGTACATGTGGAATCATGGAGTGTTTGTCCTACTGTGCCTAGCTTATTTTACTTATTTTCTTCCAGTTTCATCTATGCTGTTGTATATGGCATGATGTCTAAGGATGAATAATATTTCATTGTATGTATATACAACCTCTTATTTATTAATTCAAGGAAGTGCATTTTGGTTCCTTCCATTCTTCCTGCAACCAGCATGGTTCTGCAAGATTGGGAGATGGTAAGAACCTGAAGATCCAGGGGCATTCTTATGCAGGATGATTTAGTCCTCCACGTGTCTTGTCCTTACTGTTTACATCAACAAAACTTTGTCAACCGCAAATCCCATCAAGGCTGATAAGAGTTTTCTCATAATGAGGGCAATAGACCTCAGAACTGTGTTGTACAAGTATGCATTTACATTTTTTCTAAATATTATTTTGTATCCTGTTCTACATGAATGGGTTTTTGTTCCCTTTCTCTCAAAGTTTCTCTCTGTTTTCCATGTATGTATAAACACATGTACAGACATGTACACATGAATACAAACCATGCACATTTAGTGTATACATCAATATATAGGTGTGCATATATACTTTTTTCCAAGGAATAAATTTGGAAGAAGATAAATATAATTTTACCAATTATCCCTTGACAGAATGAGGGTGTGGAAGGTGATGAAGGGAAAGGATTCATAAACTTTTGTTTTCTTTAAATTGGTTTTTACTGGCTCATAATACATTTTTACTTAAAATAACTGTATCAAAAAACCCATGCCTTTTCTACGTTCTGTTTGATATATTTTTGTTTCTTTCATTATCCTTAAAGAATACATTGACAGTTTCAGTTTTTATACATTGTAGTCTTAAAATTCTATTTCTGATCTGTGTTTTGTAGATTGTCTGCTTAAGGGATAATTCATTTGGGCATTTTCTTAATGTAATACACAGCCCTTGAATCCACTGGGCTCCCCATTATCTCATGACTAAATGTCTGAAAATGGCTCTATTTGCTTGTAGAAAGTTCAGAAGTTTTCAAACAACCTTTCTCTCCTCAGCATAAATATGAGCAAATATTAAATTCCTTTCAATCAGATTAGTTATTGACTTTACAATTGACATTTGGATATCTATATTTAGCAACCAAATTTCCTGGATTTTAATGAGCTTGATCAAATTTATAATTCAAGGCTATGAGTAAATGATTTTTATATAAGCATTTTCACACTGCTACCACAGTGATGGAAGCAAAAGAATCTAACTTTATGTTCAATGCGAAGTCTTAAAGAAAGAGTCTTTAAAATGTCTATACTTAGGAAAAAGGCAGTGACAGATCATTTTCAGTTGAGTTTTTAAATTCCAATTATGTTATTGCCATAGGCAGATTTTCCTAAGCTCTAGAAAACAGATACTAGGAAGCGATACTGTGTGATAATTATTTTAAAATTTCACATAAACCTTTTATTTGCCTTAAGTCTATCCCAAAGTACATTAGAAATTATGGGTGAGAAATGTAAAATGTAACTCCTAAGATCAAGAAGATGGTCGTCTAACTGGTGATACACACATATGTGAAGAAAGTATCCAGCTATGTAATATGAAAAATAGAGACATTTATTGAAGATGCAAAGTACAAGAAACATTGTACACAGGACAATGATGCCTCAGTCCCCTTCAAAGTACCTTGGGACCTCACATAGTTCTCCCAATCACCATCAGCTGCCCCGTCGTATGTTCCTGAATCTCATCGAAGGTCTGAAATCTCTTCCCTTTCAAAGGTGATTTTAGTTTTGGGAAAAGCCAGAAGTTGCAGGGTGCCAAATCTGGGCTGCAGTGGGTCTGGGACACCTGGGTGATTTGATGTTTCACCAAAAAAAAAAAAAAAAAAAAATCTGCATAAGATATGATGCGTGAGCAGGCACATTGCCATGATGGAGCCACCAAAATCACCAGTTGTCCATAGCTGTGGCCTTCTGAATCATCCTAATAGTTTTTGCAGAGGGATGTTCAAGCTTAACACAAAATTTGATGCAGATTTGTTGCTCTACTTGCTCAATCATTTTGAATGTGACAGCCACACAGTATGTGTGCTCACTCAAGGTTGTCTACCACCCCCACTGACTAGTACAGTGAAGTCATCGTTGTTCACACATGCACATTCCAGTCCACTCTCCTGGGCTGCCAGGTTACACCGATACTGCACAAACCATTCTCATTGTATTAACAATGACTGGACATTTTCTGGACAGACCTCGTATATTTATATATGTAATTATAAAACAAAGCCCAGTATTCCATATAATGAAATTCTAAATTGTGTTGTATACATATACCATACTTTTTGGACTCTAAGGTGTACTTTCTCCCCCAGAATTTGGGGGGAAATGTGGCAACTCTGTTCCTGCCTCCTGCGGCCCCTACTCCACTGCTGCCCCCCAACCACGGCAAGCCAAGTGAGCTGCATCCGGACTATAAGATGCACCCTGCTTTCCCTCCCAAATTTGGGGATGGAGTGTATCTGACAGTCCCAAAATATGGCATATGTGCTGGAGAGAAAATAAATTTGAATAGTAGGGAATACTCTATTTTCTGTGGATTATTTTGTTAATGAATGAACCCTTCACATGAGTTTTATTACTTGGTTGAAATTTAGGAACTTGTTTTGAACCGATAAACAGTCTGTCATAATTTATTTACGGAATGCTGAAGAAATAAAATAAGAGGCCAATTATGATGTTGTTGTGACAGCTACAATGAATCCTTTGTGGATCTCCTATGCTGGGTGTGGAATGCTCTATAATTCAAAGGTAGGAAATGGAATACAGATAATGAGGGTGAGTCAAGGCTGAGACAGAAGCAAAGGAACAAAAAGAAGCAGAAGCTTAATGAGAGTTTATCTGTGGGCTCCATATTGGGAAGGATAACAAATATGTCCAAAGGGAGGTAAGAAAGGTTAACAGTTCCAGAAAACTTATATCAAAATCTATTATACATAGAAACTTATACCAAAATCTATTATCTGGTTTATTTTCAGTGCTCAAATAAAAGGGTCTGAAATTTTATGTGTATTTGTGTCACGTATGGAAAGCCTGAACACTGGACATTTGGGGTTTGGTTTAGTGGCCATGCACGGGGCCTGGCACTTTCCGTATGTTGCCACACCTTTGTAGTGACAGCCTTCTTCATAGTAGGAAGAGAGCCGTGGCACTTCAAGCAACGTGTACTCAAAGAATAAACAAAGACAGGGGCTAAGACTTTCTCTATGTCGCTCTCCTTTTACACCAAGAAGATAAGGAAAAAGCCTTTCTAGAACCTGCTGCCTACTCATTCACGCCAGCTTCCAGAAGGCTGAGCAAGCGTCTGTTCTTATATAAAGTGGAAATTCAGTGTTATTGGATGAATTGTGTCCACAAAAGTTTTATAGGTTGAAATCTCAACCCCCAGTACCTCGGCATGTGCCTTTATTGGGAAATAGCATTGTTAAAGACATAATTAGCAAGTGAGATTAGGTCATTCTGCACTGGGGTGGGCTCGTAATCCAGTGTAGTTGGTGTTCTTATACTAAAAAAATGTCATGTGAAAATCCGAGTTATGTTATTATAAGCTAAGAAACTACTAGAATCTACGGGAAGGCCTGAGACAGATCTGTCCTTAATGCCTCCAGAGAGAAGCTGTATGGCCACTCTGACACCTTGACTTCAGATTTCTGACCTTCAGACTGTGAGACAATACATGTCTGTTGCTGTAAGTCACCCAGTTTCTGGTACTTAGTTATAGCGGCTCCAGAAAATGTGTAAATTCAGAATATGTAAAAGCGACAGGGTTTTACTGAAATGTGGTTGGTAACATTTCCTCTAATTTAACGAATTGGTACAAATAACAGGTCTATATTCAATGACGATTTTAAAGATTCTGAAATATAAGGCAGAGTCATCAAAACCTAGAAGTAGATTTAGCAACGTTCCTGTGGATTTCTTTTCATAGATTTTTAGTTCCAATTATATTTTTGTTCATGGGAATAATTCTGTTTCACGCGGTGACTCCGACGCACGTTGCTCTTCCTGGAGGATGGATGGATGGGCCCTGACGCCGCCCTGCTCTCCATCACGTTTGTACCGGCTGCAGACGCAGCGTTGCGCCGCGGGGAGGAGATGCAAAGGGTAACAGGCATCCATGCACAGTGTTTTTGGAAAGGTAAAAATGTTGAAAACATGAATTCAATTACGTGATAAACCCTGATTTATACTTACTTAATTTTAACACCACACCTTACTTTTTTCTTTCTAAAGGAGAAATTAGAAGAGATACTGGATTGATTAAGTAAAAATTGATTAATTAAAGCCATTGGACTAGAGGTAAAAAAAAATGTGTGCTGAAGATCTGGCCACCCTCATGCCACTTTGTTTTTTGGAAATCCAGCTCATGTATCATTTGTACTTCGTGTGAGAATAAAATCTAATTTTATCTAAGGAATTTATTATGGCAAAGTGTTGGTTTAAAAGTAAGTAACAGGTTTCTAAATGCCAACCAAGTAACAAAACTCATATGAAGGATTCACTCATTAGGAAAATAATCCATGTAAAATTTATATATATTAGAAATTGGCTACTGCAACTGAATGGAAAGGTCCTGAAAGACCAAGGCCCCCAAAAATCTTAGCTGCAGCAAAAGAGATTTAAGTCAATCCTGGGTAAAGTGAAAACAGTGTCAGGTTAAATAAGCTACAGTGAAGGACCCCCACTGGCCTGCCTTACTTTGCTTTAAGGGAAAAGAATATTATCATAAATCAGTCTCTTGTCGCTATTGAGTTCACTCTGTTGTCTATTTTTTCCCATGAGCTTAAATTCTTGATGGGTACAATAATGAGAGTAAAATGAAACAAGACCACATTCTCTTGAAGCTAATTTCATCTCTACAGTTTTTAACCTTCTCAAAGACACGCTGGTGGCTGTAATTGCTAATAGGTGACTGGACAAGCTTGGATGTTTAATTCACACCCATGGCCCTGGCATTTCCCTGTAAGTTAGAAAGAATTGTGGCTCCCAGGTGATTTGTCTCAAGTGACCTATGAAGGTCTTTCTACCAGTGAAAGAAGCAAACTCATTCTTTCCAGCTCAGACGTTGGATTCTGTGATGCAGAGCACTGATTTTAAATCAAGTTCTTTAAACACTTAATGGTTAGAATAGGAAAAAGAATGTGGGTAAGAAGCATTAGCCCCACTTAAAAAAAAGGTCTTTGAAAATGAACACCTTTGTCTAAAACTTAGTAGACTTGAGAAAAACAACAAACAATACAACAAAACAAAATGTGATTGCAAAGCAACTTTTTTTTTTTTTTAGTTTATTTGCTGAACCTTGGCTCCTATCCATTCCTTTGCATTTAATCTTTTTTATAAAATGCATTTTGCCCGAGTATGGGTAAAAAGACTGGGCTTTGAATAATAAAAAAGCAGTTCAACATTTATAAGCAAATTACTGAATAATAAAATCTTAGAAATTAGAAGGGACCTCATGAGTCTTTAATGCTCATGCATTTATTTCCTAGCAAGTTTTCTTGAAGCACATTCCCCCAGCCTCTGCTTGCAAAATTCTAGTGAGGAAGAACTCGCCATCTTGAAAAGCAGCCCACTGAATTTAGGGGCAACTATTACTGTAAGAACTTCCTTTCAATATTCACTCTAAATGCCCACTTGTATTTAACTTCAACTGATCTAAGTTTAAACTTATTTTCTCCAAATAAATCTGATTCCTCATAAAGTGTACTGACCATCTAATATGTGAACCATAGGTAATCTTTCTATAAGTGAAATATGCATCAACTTCAAGATCCTTCGTCCTCATTTTTTTCTGAGCTTTTAGCCCACTTACCTGGGCTTGTCAGCTTTTTCCTGCAACTATGATCTGTCAGTCAAGCTCCAGATATGGAGTCAAGTCGACTCAGTTGTGGATACTGCATTTGATGAATGCATCTGAGGTCCGTGTTGACTTCAGTGGTGACTCAAGCATCCTGCTGACTCACATTAATCTCCTAGTTGGCTAAAATGGCTCTAACATTTTAACCCAATTTGCTGTTCGAACTTGCCTCTCCCTTACTCCTTTGAACCGTATGCTTTCTGACCCAAGCACAGGATATCACATTTGTCTTTACTAAATGTCATCTTCTTAGACTCACCCTACTGTTTCAGCCTGTCAAGATGCTTTTGAATCCTGATTCTGTCATCCCTTGTATTAGTTATCCCCCTGAGCTTGTTGTCAGCCACAGATTTGATAACAGGCCTTCTTTGTCCTCATCCAAGTCAATGATAGAAATACTAGAGGGACCAAGCCAAGGAAATGGCAATGCTGCTGGCATCGCTCCAAGCTGGGAATGCTGTGTGTATCTGAATTTCTTTCAGCCAGCTGAAAATCCGCTCAACCACATTAACATTTCATACATGACTCCCTCTCACATCTGAAGATATTTGGAATCTGGTCCCTACTTTCTCCCTTGTTGTTATCTGGTCTTTATTCTTAGCACGTGTTGTTTTCCAGCCACACTAGCAATATTTTTGGTACTTTTTAAATACTAGGCTCCTTTTCTATCTCAAAACTTTTGTGATTTTTTTCTTCCACTTAGTTGAATTACTCTTCTCTCAGATATTTGCATAACTGGCTCCTTATTGTTCAGGTTTTAGCTCAAAAATCACCTCCTGGAACAACATTTCTCAACCTGTATTTGTCAACTACTGACATTTTGGGCTGATCATTCTTGTGGGAGATGATTCTCCTTGGTAATCTTTTATGATTGTTATTGTGCAGGTCTTGTATTCCTTTTATTAAATATATTTCAGTATGCATTATTATGTTTATATTGTCTTGAGTAGAATTAGTTCCTCTTAAAGTAAATCTTAAACACAATTATTTAAAATACTTTCTTTTTAACATGAATCTTTCTTAGTGAACATCTTCAATATTATTAAAAGAAATATTATATAAAATAAAATCTAACTATGTACCTTTTATTGGATTAAAGGCCGTTTTAGGCATTTCACCTGGTTATTACATTACACACTGCTAAGTATTCTCATTTTGCTTGCATAAACTTCTATTCTCCTTCCACTAACATAACTCCTAAAATAAAGATACTATAAAATCACACTTCATAATTCTATTCAGCCATCTCCCAATAATACACTGAGAAATCAAATTAAAATTCCTAGGACGTATTCTTACAAAACAAAGTAGAAGGCAAAGAAGGGCAATGATCATTTTTCTCTGATCCAGGACTGGATAGGCAAAGTAGACAAAAGTGCTATGATTTGACTGTGCACACGGGAGCCTCCTGTCTGCTTTGGCATGAGTGTCAACACGAGTGGCTCCCCCCACTCCTTTCTGCCAATTTGTTCCCTCCAGGCATCACTGAGTAGCCTCCTTGTAAAAGCAAAATCAGGCTGACATTGTGGAGTCGTCAACAGCAGCAACCAATGTGCTGCACTTACCCGCCTCCGTCTCCTAGAACTAGGCTATTACTCAGTTGAATGCAAATTAAGGACAGGTATATTATCATGTTCAGTGTTACATTCTGCGTGACCTTCATGTTGGTTATGGACTAATGCACAGGTGTAGATAAATGTGTCTTCTCTTTCCTTTTCTCTTTTTCTTTGGCTGAGCTTATAGACTGTTAAAGAACTCCCATTGGATATATCTCGGGGAGACATCCAAATATCAAGAGAGTAAAAACTTTCTGCTTGACTCTCCCGAATGACTAAAATAAGTCGAGAAAGAAAACTTCAGCTAGTAGGTAACAATCTGTCTAACCTGTTGATAATTACATATTAGGGGTTAGATTAAGATGTTAATGAAATAGTTCTGATTCACAAAGAATCTTCCACAGAGGTTAAATTTCAGGTTGAGTTATTGGCATTAGTGGACACTTGTATAAGATAAGTTACCAGCCCAAGTTCACTGAGATGCACACAAATATAAAACTAAACAAATAAGCTTTACCTTAACTTTAGAATTTTTGCATTAAATTTAATTTATCTGAAAACCAGGCTCTGTGACCTGCCAGTGTAGTTTCATAAGCAAAATTTTATTGCAGCTATTTTTATACTAAAGCAGTTTGCTTCAATCTTGGACCATAACCACTTTGCTTGAAAAAATTTAAATTAATAAATGCTTACACATGTGTGCACACACTCATATATATTCATATTAAAGAAGGAAATGCATTGCTTTTTGATAGAGCCTAATGCTCAAGCACTATGCATGTTAGCATGCAAAGTTCTTAGAAGTTCTGTAGCTAAAAAAAAAAAAAAAAAAAAAAAAAAAGTCAAATCTGGTTCACCTCATCATTTTATCAAATTATTTCACCATCGGTAACATTATCCAATAAACACATATTATTGTGTGTGTTTCACCAATAACAGCTTAGAGCCATAGTGATAAGTTAAAAGCAGTTTATAAAACTTTCTATATACTATTATGGCACCTCTGTAAGAAGAAAACTATCATTCTACAAATTCCAAAATGATTATCTTTAGGTAGTATTACTTCTTTATTATTGGTATTTAATTGTCTGTATATCTTCTTCCCTCAGCAAAAATGTACATATGTTATAGGCACTATAAGAAAAAATAAAATGGTAAGTTATGATCAAGGAGAAATGACCATATATATATATATATGTATATGATTTCCTTTAAAATACCAGGAATTAAATTATAAGGACAGGAATTATAAATCATATGTCAATTTTTCATATACTGCCTTATTTTAAAAAAGAATTTCATTTGAATTCAGTATTCATCACTGCAATGTTGTGATAGAATGAGAAGTATTTTTTGGTCTTCATCCACAGTTTCTGGCACACAGCTCCAAAACCCTTGTAATTTTCTATGTAGGAGCTATAGGGCATCTTTAGTTATAATATTTAGTGTTGTTCTCAGTCCCTGAAAGAGTTCCAGGGTAATAAAGTTGAAATGGGTGTATTTCGTTATTTATAACAAGTCACCTTCAACCACACATGAGTTTTCATAACAAGTCCCCTACCACCACACATAAGTTTATGTTAATGAGGTGATTTTTGGATAACTGGTGAGGATAGGGATTGGTTGCCATGGAAACCTAATACATAACCAGAGGGTTGAAACCTTTAACACCATCCCCAACCTCCCAGGAAAGGACAGGACAGGGCCTGGAGACTAACTTAATCACCAATGGCAAAAGATTTAATCAAATGTACCTGCATAATATATCCTTCATAAAACACTGGAAAGGATGAGGTTTAGAGAGCTTCCAGGTTGATGAACAAAAATGCATACGTACGCCAAGAGAGAGGCACGCCCAGAATTCCAGAGGTGCAGAAGCTGGTGTACTCAGAGCCTTCCTATACCTGTTCTGTGTGTCTCCTCATCTGGTTATTCATTCACACTCTTCAATATTCTTTGTAATAAAGCAGTAATCAAGAAAGTAAATTGTTTCCCCGAGTTGTGTGAGCCATTCTGGCAAATTTAATCAATCCCAAGCATATGTTCACCTGAACCCCCAATGTTCAGCCAGTTGGTCAGAAGTGCAGGTTACATCCTGGACTTGCAGTTGAGGGCAGTCTTGTGGGACTGAACCCCTTACCCGGTGCTCACTCCAGGTAAGTAGAGACTGGATTAAATTACACTGTAGGACCTTTGCTGCTGTCACAGAATTGCTTGATGTGGGAAAAAACTCATTTACCTGGTATCATAAATGAAGTATTGTGTTAAGACTAGAGGAAAAAATTAGGAAGTTTTTTCAAAAAAAAATCATTGTTGAAGCTAATTAGGGAATTTAAAAAATTAGCTACATCTTTAGCCTTACTACAAGTTTTAAACTGGCACGTTTTCTTACATAAAATGAGAAAAAAACACATTATATGTATTAGCGCTGTTTGTGTGTCTAAGAATTATGCAAACAATGTAGGTATTTATTTCTACCTCTTCACTCTCCACAGTGTGGTGTATGTCACAGGTGTTGGCTCTAACAAAAATGTCACGGTTTGGGTGTAGATAAGGTAGATAAGTCATTGAACTTGAGTTGGGGAATATGAGGTTTGGAACTCATGCACAATGCATTTTGGTCGGCTCACTCAGTCTCCAGGTGCTACATATTGCAGTTTAAATGACAAAAGTAATGAGACTGCAGAGTACGTTTTATGATTTGGCAGCATTCTCAGAGTGCACACTAGAGCCAGAAGTCAGAGGCTTCAACCGCGCAGGATAGGGATGCAAAGTATTAATATATCAGTTAGGGAATGTGTTATGGGTGTTTTGTAAAATGAATTTTCATCCTTAATCTGATGAGGTAAACACTCAAGTATAGGTTTCTTTGACCACAGTACTTCTTCAAAATCACAAGTAAAATCACAAGAAAAGGAATGGATCCCTTTTTTCCCAGGACCAGTCAATGGTCTCCACAACATAGTACCAAGATCCTCAAGGACCAGTTTACCACATGGAGTGACTGTATGCTTGAAACTTCTTGTGACGGTTTTGTTTCATTTTTTGAGCTAATATGTGTAGCTCAAATTATGTTACCTTACTTATTTTTAATTTGAAACAAATGAACCACTTTAGTCAAGCCCTCAGCAGGAAGCTAGCAAAGCCAGATGGCCACCAAAAAGGGCCACCCAAGACAAGGATGAAAGGGACCATGATGAAATCAGTAAGGTCAGGTCATGGGCAACGACATCATGGAATGATAAAACAATTCTCCACACTTGAGGGAAAGTGTAATTATGTCATTTAAAAGCTGAAATAGTTGTTTTTAAGATCAAAACTATTTATTTGTGAGATAAGGGGGATAGAATCCTTATGGATTATAATGATTTCAATTCTAAAAGACAGACATACTTCACACCACCAGGGAAAAAGGGGAAATAATGTTACCTCTAAAAAGAGACAAAATAGGAAACATAAAAAGATTCAATCTGAACGTAGGTAAATATGAAGATATCAATGTCATAAATTGACTGAGATGGACTGGGTGAGGCAAACTTTTGGAGGTAAAGAGGGTGTTATTTGAAGTGTCCCTCTGATGAGGGTTGAAGGTAGCGAATCTAAGTGGGTGGTGAGGGGAGGTCTGGGCGGGTTGCTGCAGAGGGCAGGGTCCAGAGAGAGAATGGTGCTAACAGTTTCGTGACATTATCCAGTGGTGACTCCAGAATTTGTGTAACACTTTGCATTAGAATAATCACACTCAAAACATGGATATTTTTAGCATGGAAAGTTTAACAAATAAATCAGTCACAACTATCATAAAAGGAGACCTGTAGAACTGCACACACACACACACACACACACAATTGATGTTGGATAATTCAATCTGCCTGGAGAGAAATTGAAACAGAAACTTATATAAGAATTAAATCAAGCCACAATTACTTCCAAGAAAGGATTTTTTCCCCACAAGCCAGACTGTGTATAGTAAATTGAATACACTATACGATTTTTATTCAAATACTGACACAATGGAGAATTGCAGAAAACATAGTCGAATAAGTCATTCCGACATCTGCATGGAGACTGGAATATATTTACTCAAAGTTTACACAGCCAATTTATTATCTTTTTTCTTAGGAAATGGGAATAATTTGATAGATGGAGCCCATCAGTTCAGACAAGATCCTTTAACTGCATATTTGGATTTGGTAGGGAAGTTTTACTTCATTGTATTTCAAATTTAAGACAAGTACATCAGTTGGCAGCCCACAGTCTCCTATATTTATTTATTTATTCTATTTTTAGTTACTTGTATCTCTTTGTTACTAATTTTATTGGGATGATACTGGTTAATAAGTGCAACATAGAGTTCACAGAAGTCATGTTACAAAGTGGTGCCCCTGAAGTTTATATAATTTAGTTACTTGTCTCTTACTGTGCTATACTTATGTATACTGAAGCTTTAAAGAAAATCTCCTCCTGGCTCCAGGTGCTCATCAGCCATCTGGAACTGCTTCCCAAGCTTCATCCATTATGCAAATGAGATGTAGTATTTTTCATGTTTTATCTACTGATACTAATACATTAATGTTGGATGTTACAGCACGAGCCCCTGGGAAGACATTGTCTTTTCATCAGTCATTGGCTTGAGCTCACACCTCATTACTTTTAACGGGGCTGTGGCACCTAAGGCCACTGGGCTCCTAACTGCTACTGCCTAGGGTGTTGCCCATAAAAGCAATTTTCTCTATTTAAGGGAAGCAGTTTCTCTGTTTAATTCTTTTCTTCCGGTTTTTAAGCTTCATTTTAATGCTTTTGTCACTGTGGAATTTCCGTCACTTGGAAGCAGATAATGACTATTTCACTGAACAACGGGAACTGTCTTGCAGAACTTCAGGTAAGCAAAACCATTTATGGAAAAGTTGTAAACAAAAAAATTCCATTGGAGATTATATATATGATATGTAATATATACAGATATCTATATGTGTTTTTATAACAGTTTCCAATTATTCCTCAAAAAAGTTCTTTCTTTTAGCACAATAAGTGGTTAAATATGAAGCACTCTAATGACAAACAGCTTGGTTTCACTCCTGGCTCTTCCACTTTCCAGACATGTGGGTTCGAATAAGTTACTTAGGCTCTCTGTGCCTCAGTTTTTCATCTGTAAAATGAGAATAAAAAAAATTATCTCATAGGCAAAGAAATAATAAGTGTTCAAACATTTTGACACATAAAATAGGTTAAGTAGTTGTTAAAGAAAATTGCATTGATAATAAAGATCTACAAATTTAGAAAAAAACTAAAAACATGTCTGTCAATAAAAGTTCAATCTGTTATCTAAATAAAGTTAAATTAAATGATAAAGGCAAGTCTACTTAATGCTAATAAGCATAAACGTTAATAATATGTTAAATTTTTAAAGAAAAGAATCTTCCCTGTGACTGGTGTGGCCCAGTGGGTGAGGCTGTAGTCCCGTAAACCTAGGGGTCACCAGCTCAAATTTTGTCAGGTCACATCCTTGAGTAGTGGGCCAGGTCCCAGGGGAGTGTGCTAGCGGCAACCGGTCAATGTTTCTCTCCCTCTTCCCCTCTCTCTCTCTCTCTAAAAAATAAATGAATGAATAAACAAACAAATAAACAAATAAATAACGTCTTTTTAAAATTTATGCAAAATTTAATTTAAAAAACCTTATTAGACTGATAATCATGAAATAACTGTATATATTTTAAAAGTACTCCCTAAATAGGCACAAGATCTGGGAAATAGTCCAGGTGATATGTTTCAAAAAAGTAAGAAACAGAAAACTCCAACTCTTTACAAACACTCCCAAAGTCTCAGTGTATGTGTATGTTTTCATGTACCAGTCTCCCACAAATATAGTTATAAAAACATTAAAACAAATTAGCAATTTTCATCTACCACAATATTAAAATAATAGCATTATGAATTTGGGTATATTCCAGGAATGCAATTATGTTTCAATAATGAGGGAACATTAACATTTGTCATCAATTCTTAAACTAGAAGAGACTTGGACTTGCTATCCAAGATGCCAGATTTAGCACAAGAATAAATCTTTCGTCTCTCTCCAAAACCCATTGATACAGCAGAAAATGTATATTAGCAACAGCTCTGGAAAACAGGAATAAATACTAAAAACAGCAGGTATTTGAGGGATGGTCATTTAACAAAGTCTCAAAGGTGGAAGTAAAGGTGAAATTAATATATTTGATTAAATATATACTGAGAATGATTTAATGCCAGGAATATATAAAGCGTGCTAAAGGACAAAGTAGTAATTCAGAAAATATTTGCAACATGTATGACAAAAATTCATTTTCTTTATGTATAAAATCACTTCCTCGTCAACAAGCAAAAGCTCTCTAAAAGATACAATGGTCTTGCTAAGCAGGAACTGTGCACTTTAGTGAAAAATTATATATACTGGCCCCCTAACACTCATAATAACTTACAAGGACACATGTGCACACCCAAAAACATGTGCAAACACTCAAATGCAAACATATACCCATATATTAAAATTATTCAACAGTGTCAAAATGCTTAAAGTAAAACAAGACAACAGACTTCTCAACCCACTTAACAAAAAATAGAGAGAGAGAACAGTGGAGAGTATTGAACATACTTTGAGGGAAATAAGTTATCACAATTATTTGAATAGTTGCTTTTTTTGGGAACTTCAAAGTCAGTGGTGTGTGTGTGTGTGTGGTTTTGTTTTGTTTTGTTTTGTTCTTCTTCCCATTTACCATTGAAAATGGCTGGAAGAAGCCCTGGCTGGTGTGGCTCAGTGGATTGAGTGTAGGCCTTAAACCATGATGTTACCAGTTCAATTCCCACTCAGGGCACATGCCTGGGCTGTAGGCCAGGTCTCCAGTAGGGGGCACTGGAGAAGAACCACACATTGATGTTTCTTTCCCTCTCTTTCTCCTCCTTCCCGCCTCTCTAAAAATAAATAAATAAATAAAATCTTTAAGAAAATGGTTGGAAAAATATATTGATTCAATTGTCCAAGAGATGTTGAAGAACTTCAGCAAATGCTGCTCAAAATATGTTTGCAAGTATTTAAAAAGTTTCTATGCCTTGAGAATAGCAATATTGTTTGCAATGACTGTTACAAATGTTTTGCAAAGCTAACTATAGAAGATTCTGATTAATTAATGTTAAAGAACATTTTTTGGTTATATTTTTAGAAATACCCATATTTTCATTATTTAAAAGAAAATTTTTTATTCTAATATTTTATATTGTTTGTTTAATAATTTCTACATTGTAACTGAAAATAAATTATGTTTTTAATTATATATCATAAATGCAAATTTGCAGTGTTTTTCATTTTTTCGTATTTCATCCCATGATAATGAAATGTATCTCTCAGATACACATGAACTACACAACCATTTTTTCTACTGCAACCTCTGCGGTGTTAAATCTTCCACCCCCAAATCCTACATGAGTCAGAAGTGTGCAAATTTCCAGCCAGTGTTGGCTGGCATCCACCACACTTATAAGTCCGCTCAGTAAGTCTGCTCGTAAGTGGCTGCGTGCATGAGTGCAGCATCTTCGCCTGGACCAGTGCATCTCGCTCTGGTTTGTGCACCTTCACCCGGGAGCGTGGAGTCCGGAGCCCGCTGTGGCTTCGGTCTGCCGCCTCCAGGTTTCCTTTGGCCTCTCCCTCACGTTGGGGTGTGCAGCCGTTTGTACCCCCTTGGGGATCTCTCCCCTCAGCCCAGCAATCTGGCCAGATAACCCTGTTACATTAGTAAATGCTTTTCTGGGTGAAACTGGTGCAATATGTCGATTTAAAGTAAATTGAGTTGAAGGGAAGTTTATTGGATTATAAGACAGGAAAACTCATGTTATAACCTTGCTTCAGGTCCAGTGGGCTCCAGGCCTTATGGATTGCTCCTTCTAGCTCCCCATTCCTCTCACCTCCTTCTGCTCTGCTTTGCCTTCTTGAGATTGCAATGCTGGTTGGTAGCAACTGTGATCTTCTACTCACCTGGCTTAGTAACTGTATATGTGCCCCTTTTCCAGTATCCTCAGTGAGTCGGAGGTAGCGGTCCTGCAAGAGTGCTTATCACGTGCTTTTCTCTGAAACTAGGGAGCAGAGTCAACACTGTAAAGAGGGGCCTGCCTGGGCCTCAAGCCACTGAAAAGGAAAGCCCCCCCCTACCCACAGAGGGTGGTGGAAGATTAAGGTGTGGATATCCTTGAGGCCTTCAGTCCATGGCTCTTGAAACAAGTTTCACACTGTGAATTTCCCTACAGTGTCATCCAACAATTTCCCTTTAGCTTAACCTTGTTTCAATTGGCATGTTGTCATTTCTGTTTAAGCAGTTCTTAGCCAACACTGTAGACCGAGAATGGGAAAAGGGATGCTGCTTGTATTGTGGCAGACCCTTCTGCGTGGTGTGGGCCCAGCGCCCACTTGGAGATGCACAGGACCCATGCCCACAGATATTATTCCCTCTTATTCCCTCGTGGGTAATCAGGTTTGCAATATACCTAGGCTGTTTTGAATCTTGCTCTTTGCTAAAACCCCTTCACCCTGCAAGTACCTTGCAGAGGCCCAGTGTTACCGGCTATTTCATTTGCTAATGTTCTTCTTCTGTGATGTAATGAGGGGCATTGGCTCCTTTGTTGTAACTGGGATAGTGAGGAAGAACAATCTTGGAATGTGAGGAGATATTTTAGAATAAAGACTTGTCATGGCGGAGGCCTCGGCTTTTGCTCCTCTTGAGAGAAAAGCCATGCTGTCATCCTTATTCCTCCACCAGACTCTGTAGTCCGTGTGTATGTTTTAATTCATCCATAATGACACAGACATTGCTGGCCGGTGTCTGACACATTATATGAACACAGATGTTCCACTATTATATGATTTCAGATAATTTCAGTGTGTATATGCACACCTGAAGACATGTAAAATATGACATGCTAGCTCAGAGGAATGTTAAGTGACTTTCTTTTCATTTATTTGAATTATCTTTCTTTTTTGTTCTAAAAATGAGAATAAATTATTTGTGTAGTGGAAGCACATCTTGACTAAAACATACACAATAAAAATGTACTTTAGAGTTAGCAGAGAAGAGGAGTGAGGACTGAGCTAAAGTCGTCAATATTCATGCAGGAGAACTTCTCTTGGATCTGGTGGGCATGGGTAAAGAAGCAACCTCCGGTGAATTATTTAACTTTCAATATTTGGTAAGGTTAGCTGTCCCAAGTGTCTGGTACGTTTCTTTCCTATTGTTGGGGCCAGCTGCATTGATTTTCAGAAGTTAGAAATTAGTGTCACATATTCATTCTAAACTTAATTCAGTGTAAACATATAATATGTTTTCAGAAAAACCTTAGTTTTACTCAATGTTTTTTGAAGTGTAGCCCTGGACCAATTCCATCAGAATTACTGCAGTAAGTGTTAAAAATTGAAGTTATTGGACCCTACATTAAGCACAATCAGAATGTTTGGTGTTAGGGTACTGAGGCATGGATCTCTAAGACACTTAATAAGATGATGTTTATATCCTCCAACTTTATAAGCCAACAGCCCTGTATGATAGACACTCACTGTGTTTTTATATTATATCCTAAGCTAAATTTTATTTAAATTACTTTTTACAAGTAGGCATTATATAATCATCAAAACCAAATGTGTTCCTGTGCATGTACTGTAGGAGATTTGAAAGCAAATATGTCATACCCAGATCAAGGAGGGGGAGATAAATTAAGAAGTAACTTATATACCCCCAAAGGTGGAACAAACATTTTTATTTGCAGAGTCAGGTCTTAGCAAAAAGTATATGGATAGGTTTTAGTATTCAGGGAAAATAATAGAGTAAAGCAGTGTTTTGTTTTCTTTTGTTTTGTTTTCCTGCCTTTATACAGAAGAGTGAAACATACCTAATAACAGCAAGAGATTGGAACAGAGGTAGAGCTAAAAGGAAATGGAACTTGGGATAAATTTTCAGCAACTAAGAGAATCAAGTGCTGGTGAATTTGAAAATCAACTTTCACCACAATTTATTTTTATTATAATCCATGCTCTGAGTTCATTTGTTGCAAGAATTCATGATGTCAATTTTCTGAGTCATTTTTATATCATTTCACAAAGCTGGATGCTGCATCTGAAAGGGTTCAGAGGATTGTCACCACAGAGCTGTTTGTAAGAATGAATATAGTGAGAAAATATGTATAAAACACTTTATAAACTGTTAGGTACATTTCAATTATACAATATTATTTGTTATTGCATTTGCTTAACAGGCTGAAGGTAAATCTACTTCTTAACACAATTTTCACCATACTGAAACTAAGAACTTTTCAGTAAGTACCAGTAACATTTACTATAGGAAAAGATTAAGAATACAAAGACATAGGTAGTGTCTACTCATTCATTTAGCAAGCAGTGTCAAATCTTTGCTACGGACCAGGCACTATTAGGGTTTTCAGAAGCAGTTTAACAGGGTGGCAAAAGTAACAGTAAATATATCACAGCACTTACGTGTTTTGTTGAGGGAGATGCAGAAAGCTCTGGGCTATGTGTTAAGGATGTTTACCCTAGATTTCCAAGGTCAGAGGAATTGTCCATAAAAGGAAATACTGACATCAAGCTCTCCAAGATGAGAAGCACTTTACCAAACTGTTAATGGCTGGTGCCTGGAGGCTGTAAATCAAGGCTTGTTGGGTGTTTTTATGTTTGGGGCATAGATTTTGAATACGAAACTGTTGAGAGATGAGTCTGAAGATTGCTGTGGGACTTCTGTCCCGAGGACTGCAGAAGATCAGAGAAAGCTTTTGCTCTGGGCAACGTAGATGATTTAGAACAGGAGTCTCACACTTGCCCTGTCAAGGGCAGTCAGTAACTACTTTAGGCTCCTTGGACCATTTGCTAAACTCTACCTTTGCACCACAAATGCAGCACAGATAAGATGTAAACAAATGAGCATGGTGTGTCACAACAAAACCTTATTTCCAAAATGGATGGGGGCTAGATTTGGCCCATAGTTTGCCCACCACTGATTTTGAGTTCACTTTGCCTGAAGAATGAAGAATGGATCTTAGAGAGCCAAGGATGGAGACAGAGAATATATAAGATACTGTTGCAAAAATTCAAGTGCAAGAGTTTTAACTAAGAGAATAACAGTGAATCAATCAATAGAAGAAGAACACAGGAATTACTAGAAATTTAAAAGATGTAGAAGTTGGTGATACAAAGGTTGGAAATGGAAGCAGTGGCTGCAGGTTAAGGTTGACGTGGACCACTCAAAAGATGATGGTACTATTTACTGAGAGAACGAGCACAGATTTGAAGCAGGGTTGCTGCTAAGTGGAAGAGGAATGATTTCTATCATATGCAACAGAAATCTTAGTATTGTGACATCCAAATTGTGATGCTGGTTAGTAAGTCAGAAACTCAGAGGTGAGGTCTGGGATGCAGAAGTGGGTTACATGCTCCAACTCTGAAATTCTATTTACGAGACATTGAAACAAAGAAATATCCAAGCCCAGATTTTAAGAGAAAGCACCACCAACTGGTGAGGCCTATGTCCTGTAGCACATCAGTGTGAGGGAGAAGCTAAAGGATGAGTCTACTGAGAAAAGAATTGAAATGTTGAATGACATAGAGTGTAAAGTGTTCTGCATTCGTGTGGAATAGAGTACTGGAGGGCAGACTCTTCTCTTTTCTAAACTTTATAATGTGACAGTGATCTTGGAACTATTATAAAACTGACATAATGAATTGAGAATGTTAAGATGTAATTATTACCATGGGTCCAATCTGAAAATGACAATCTCGTGGTTCTTCACAGTGAAAGCAGCCTAAGCTATTTCACCGAGAAGAAACTATCGATATTGAGGAAAAGGTTTTTAAGCCAATGATGAGAATAAAAGGTGTTCTCCTGCTGATAATTTCAATGTTTGTTAAAATTATCTCTATAGGTATTAATATGTTAAGCCCAATATTGACTGTTTTATTGTGTATGCTCTTCCCTGTTTCTTTACATGGCAAAAATAGTAATTTTCCTCAATATTTTTTCTATGTGATAGAATTTTATGATATTGTGTTTTGTGGCTGCAGAGGTTTGGGGGAAAATCAGAACCCCAAAACAACAACAAAAGGAAACGCAACTACATTCAACAAATACCAAAAAATATATGTGTTAAACTTATCCCTCTAAAGATATGCAATAAAATGTTTCACCATATATGCTTATATTTTTTAGATAAAGGAAATAAAATAATAGCAATATTCAGGGTCATTTCCCCAACTGCCTGCTGCTTAAGTTGCAGTTGCTCCGCTATTTTATTAGAGGTTTGAATGTCAGGATCCTAAAGCTTTTGTTTGGATGATATGATTCTTAACGTGGTGTGATACTTGAGGACATACTTGTTCATAACCCAGGGTAAATATTTTATCACTTCCTTAGTGAAATTTCCATACTTTAACATTAAGTATGTCTAAATATCCAAGAACAAATGCAAAGGGTGAAGGGAAACATTTCAGGTTTATCACAGGAGAGAACGGTGTACTATATTTACCTTCTGTGATACTATCTCTGTTCTCACATTCTGAACTGAAAGGCCGTATTTGTGTTTCACTTCACTGAAGAAAGTTAACCAGCTACTGTTTTGTGTAAAAATGGTAGCCGCATCTCCTGACTTCAAATTAAAATATATGCATAAATATAAGCCAGAAATCTCGTTGCCACATACACTGGTTTTTGTTCTGAAAGTTAAGACCATAACAGAAGTGAATGATGACCATCAATGCATTTAACCATGGCCCTAAGCTGGTGCTTATCCACCGGGAATGAACTCTCTGAGTTGAATTTTATATGAGGAATTGTATTACGGAGGCTTGTGCAATCCACCAAGGTATTCCAGGTGGAATATTAGCATGTCTTGGTGAACATTTTATGACACTATTAAGTGAGAAGTCAATGAAGAGTTCCAGAAGAAAGAACCTATTATAAATCAAAGAAAAATTATAATGAATCACAAAAAAAATTTACATGATAAATGCAGTTAAAACACGCCATCCAGGTGTAAACACAGCTGTGGCTCATGATTGCACATCGTTGCTTTTGTCCCCCAAGCCCGGTTTTCTGTGATCCATAAGGCTTCATCATGATGGAGTTTATCATTCATTGAATGCTCTATTTCATGTCATGGATGTTTCAGGACCACGTGGATTGACTGGATCAGTCTTCAAGAAATATTTGAGAGTTATGTGGAAGAAAGTGGTATCTCTCATAAGATCATATTGAGAACAGCAAACTTTATGCCACATCTTTCTATTCATATTTTAACTAGTAAAGTGGTCACATTTTTAACTTTTCTCTAAGTCATACAAGAAAAATATAAACTAGCTCAGGAGTGATAGTAATGTCAAAGAGCTACTATGGCTAACTCCAGTCATACAGTCAAGCAAAAATCTGACTTCTGTTCAAAGACCTAGGATTGAATGTTAGTCTTTATGACTTTGTCATATTCGCCAACTAAAACTTGGAATAAATGAAGTGCTCAAGGTATGGACTCCTTAAGAATTTTATGCAAATCAATTCCCTCAATTGTTCTGCTTCAAATTATCTCCATCTTAATTCTTTCCTTGTTTAAATTTGACAGCATTCTTCATGTGGTGAAATATTTCTGAGAGCACTGACTATGAATTCAGAATGAGAAACAAAAACCTTGAAGTCAAAATACATATTTTAATGTCATTAACCATCTTTAGCAATATGTATTCGATCAGCTCTGCTGCAAAAATTTTAACTCTTATCTGTATGTGTCTTTGTTTCTTACAAATAATTCATCTGGCTATTGTGTGTAGAAGCACATTTTGAAACAAGCATAAAAAACTGTAGTCTTTAAAATGTTCTGCATTCATTATCTAATACGACAGCTAATCCAACTTTATTCATCCCCCTGAAATTTGAGTTCGATTTTATATTAGTGCTTAAAAAGAATCCCAATTAGAAAATAAATAAGAAACTTGTAAATACTCTTAATTTCTCCAATTTCTTGATAATTTTGGAACTTACAATGCATGCACAGGTTGTTTAATACCATGCAAGTACTCTGAGAAATAGCTTAATTTCATGTGGACTGAAGGCAAATTGTTTACAAAAAAAAATTTATAGTTAATTTATGTGCCTGGGAAGAGCAGTATGTGATCAAGAAGTCTGGGATAAAAGAGGAAAAAGAGGCAAATCTTTAAAAAAGATAAAGACAGAGATGAGAGTTGGTAAGTAATATTATTACTTAATCCTTCACCTGTGTGAGCTTGTGCTAAAATCCTTTCCAGTGTTTCCAACCCTTGGAACATTCTTTATAAGAACCTAGATTATTTATCCAAACCATGAAAAATACTACTTACCATGTACTTCGGTTCATGTTCTGGCCAGAAATCTTCTGCAGGGAATAGTTCGCAGAATTCCAAAGTCATGAGGAGGTATAATGGAAATACACACACCCTTTATACATGTATATGTAGCCATACACACACACATATGAGAGACTGTGTGTGTGTTCTATGTAGGTGTCTTTTCATCTCCTACTTTCTTCTGTGTTTCTGTGTTTTCAAAATAAGTCTCTCTAGTTTGAGCATAAATTTGACCATTTCCAAAGTCAAACCCAATGTGGTCATCCAAATATGTTCATGGCATTTAAAAATTAACATTTTTCCCTGACCAGTGTGGCTCAGTTGGTTGGGCATCAACTGGCAAAGTGAGGGGTTGCCAGTTCGATCCCTCTTCAAGGCACATACCAGGGTTGTGAGTTCGGTCTCAGTTGGGGCACATAGGAGAAGTGGCTGATCAATGTTTCTCTCTCACATTATTTTTTATCTCTCTTTTTTCTCCTCCCTTGCCGCTCTCTCTTAACGTGAATAAATTAAATCTTTAAATAAAATAAAAATGATTTTTTATTTTCAAAAGCATGATTAGGAATACCTAAAATCATTTTGAGCCATATTCAAACATAAAGAAAAAAAATGAGAGCTGAATTAAGATAATCATTAAGGAATTTTCAATTATAATGAAGTTAAACCTCAGGTATACCTTCCTGTTTAAAAATTTATATATTTTAAGCGGATGAACTAAATAGAAACAGAGGCATGGATACATGGAGCTGCAGAAGGGGCACGGGGAGTGGCGGACTGTTTGAAAGAAGGTGAAGGGATTAGCCAAAGAACAGGCATGCGTGATGCATGCGTGTAAACAGCCGTGTGGTGACGGCCAGAGGGAAGGGAGGGGCAAGGGCTGGGCGAAGGGGGAGAGGGGAGGAATACGAAGACATCTGTAATAGTGCAAACATAAAAATAAAGTTAAAAAAGAAATAAAAGTATATATATCATTTACCTTCGCATCATAATGAATGTTTTCAAAGCATTTAGTGCAATTGCATGAATCATCATTACATATGTAATAATACAATCACTCTTTATCCTTATAATTATTAATATTTATGTCCAGCTGTCAATTCTACAAGGCATCGGTTTTTACATTTATTCAGTAATTATCATCGAAGGAGATGACCCATTTTAAGAAATTAGTTTATACAATCAAAAGGCCTGACCAGAGGTGTCGATTCATACATTAATGTGGAGCAGAAGCTAAGTTACCATGAAACATAAATCTTGTCTTCGACCTCATCTTCATCAGCCTTCTTCTTCCTTCTGATATTACAACCCTTTTCTATTTTCTCAATTGAGAACAAACAGAATTTTCTCTTGCCTCAATTTCTTTTTTGACCGTGCCCTACTCTCTCAGTCTCAGGCACCTCGTACAATTTTAACAACTGACTCATGGGTTAGATATATTTGCCACTTCAAAGATGAGAGAAGTGGGACCATGCAGTTATTGACCCGTTCAAGGTTGTACTGGGTGTCGGAAATTCCAGTCAAGCACGCTTCGGTCAGATTTCTGTCCTTACGTGTCCATCCTGGATATTTATTGTTGGTAAGTGTTATTTTCTTTCCCTTCCCAGCTGCTTCAATGTCAAACCGCTCAGTGAAGAACGAATGGGTTAATGGCTGGCATAAAGACAAATACAATTTTTTGAGCTGTGTTTTGTGGTGAACAGCTTTGAGGTTCTTCATTTCTACGCTTTAGTAACTATCTTCCTGACCCATTCACCCAGCTTCAAGGTTGTTGTCTTCGGAACACTGGAACTTTTTAATACCAGTTCATCCCTTGAGTGCAGCTAGCTGTCAAACACAGCCTTCTCGGTGGCTGAGACTGATCCCCGAGTTGGCAGAGTGTCACTGAAGGACATGGTTCTCCTTGTATCTCGCACCTTATACGCGAAAAGGTGTTGGCAATGTCACTGTCTGCCCGTGCTCACAGCCACTCCAGGTGTCAACTTCTTGACTGACAAATTTGCAAATCTTTCACCATGCACTGCTTGCCCCCAGAGTTGCAGGCCTTAGGTGGCAATGTGTCTGCTGAATGCCCTCCTTACGTGTCAGAAGGATGATTTAGCATCCTTCTTGATTTTATTTTTGATGAAACTTTGTAAAATGTGTTGAGGGAAACTTATTTTTGTTCAGGATCTACATCCACCTCAAAATCATTTCTGTTTCTTCCACTTTTATTGTTGAAACTTCAGTAGCCTTATCATTGTATTTCTTTTCTACATCATAAGTTTCTTCCATTACTTTACTTTTTCTTCCACAGTTTGGCTTTCTAAACAAAGAAACATCCAAATGATTTGACCCTTAGCTTTGGAGCAACTTTTAATGTTATTGGAAAATGGAACAATTATGTTCGGATAGCTCCCTTTCAGGCACAAAGCCACAGGTGTGTCTTATTATCCACGTAACAGCACAGCAGCAATTCTGAATTCCTTCTGTTCACCCCACAGCGATGTCTTTTTTGAAATCCCCATCAGTACTGGTCAGGCCCCTCACCCCACTGACAGAGATTACCCCCACACTGGTTCATCTTCCTGAATTTCTCTTTCTAAGATAGCTGATTATTTTATGACTTTGGCCCTTTTATAAAAATATAACATTTTTTCATTTCCTGTAGGATACAGGTTGTAATCCTCCACAATTTGTCTCCAAGTGTTTTCCTGAAATACAATAGAAGCATTCTAGCCGTTATCTTTCTGCTCTCTTGTCAGCTAGAACCCGTTAAGTACTCTCTCCCAGTCAGTTTCTCTTCTACAAACAGACGAACCCCAACCGGTACAACTGGCCCTGTCAATCTCTCACTAAAACATTCCCCTCATTCCCATCAACAGAAGGAAACCCGTCAAGTGCTCAGAATGGCAAACCAGGGGTTTCCCCACCCAGCATCCCTCATCTCCGCACCACTCTTGCTTATTATTTCCTTGCTTATTATTATTCAGCTGAGTCAAGGTGAACCAAGTGAAGTTTGTCAAACTAGCTTTCGCTTAGTTCTGGGTCCTAGTTGGGCACATTGCTGTGTTCAGTTCCTGTGTCCTACTCAGACACACAGGCACACTCCATACTCTCATCTGAATGACTTCTAATCCGCTTACAGATAATAACATCCTGCGGTAGGTTCGCTTGTTACTGCTGTTTTTAACATGTCCTTGTGCATTTCCCTTCGGTAGTCATCACACTACATTATGATGATTTGCCTGTGTTACCCAGTGTGATGACTCCGTTACAGCAGAAGCTTTTTTTAAGGCCAAGCCGATGATGGGGTTTTGTAATTGTTTACGCAGTCTCAAATGATGTCTAGCATAGGGCCGGCGCTTAGGAAACATTAGAGAATCCAGTTCTTAAATGAAGGGATGACTGTGGAAGAGGAGCAATCCCATCTGTTCTAATTGCACATGTACACAACACATGGTCTCCCACTTGTTTCCACCTGGAGAGCTCCCACTGATCCTTGGAGACTCGACACAAACGTCTTCTCAACCATGAAACCTTCCCTGTGTACTCGCGCAGCTCCCTCCTTCGAGCTCCCATAATATCTTGTATAGGCTATAGCACTTCCGTATTATTTTAATAGTTTATGGAGGTGTCTGTCTCTCCCTTGTTCAACTTTAGAAAATGCTAGTGTTCGCTACAGAATATTCAATTCCTAGCACTGTATCGGGTACACCTTAGATGTTCAATAAGTAATTGATCAATAGATGTGAACAAATCTGACTTATTATCAATATTCTAAGTTTGTGAAATGTTATCTATATGTCTGTTCTCATATAATAGAGGAGTTACTGTGAATCCCTTGATGTTGAATGCATCAACTTAGGTATTTAAAATGGACTATTTTCGTCTGCGGATAGTACTTCAGTTCTAAAGAGATTTCCTCTTGTCTTACAGGAATTACTTTTTAAAAAAACTTTTCCTGCCTCAATTTTATGAATTTTTAAAATTATTTTATTATTGTTCAATTACAGTTGTCTGCATTTACTCCCTACCCCTCTCCCCAACCCCAGCCATCCCCACCTCCCTCCCCTGCTTCCATACCCTCTTGGTTTTGTCCACGTGTCCTTTATAGTTGTCCCTGAGTGCAATTTTATGAATTTGCATTCATGCTCCCATACTACTTGATTTAATACCTGCTTTTACTTCCTGATTTTTTTTCTTAGAATCTTGGGCTGCTTACACTCTTTCATTTTATTATCTTTTCTGACATCCTTGCCCCCTAGCACCCCACCTTGTCCATTAATTAATTGAATTAATATACATAGCAAGCCTCTATATTTCAAGTACAGTGCTAGGTACTGAAAACACAGTAGCAAATATAACTGATAAAAACCCTTCTTCTGATGCGCCTCATTGTTATAAAGGGAAGAAATAAATAGTAAGCAAAACAAATAAGGAAATTGCATGGTTTATTACAGAGTGATAAACATTATTAAGCAAATAAAACTTGAGCAAAGAGTGGCAGGAGAACAAAAAAATGAGCTGGTGTTTGAATTTTTAAATAAAATGGTCAATGAAGGCTGCGGTAATTTTGAGCCATTCGTTGAAAGGAGTGATGTGGCAGCCGTGCAGATTCTGTGAAGATTACAAAGCAGAGAATGGAATGTGCAAACACACTTGGGCAGCAATATATTTGCACTATTTAGGTAAGGCAAGGAAGTCACCTGGTCTAAAATAGAGCAAGAGAGGGAAGGTTATTAGAAATGAAAATTAAAACACAATGAGAAAACAGGAGGTCCTAAAAGGTTTTGAACAGAAGAGTTATGTAAGTGGGCTGAACAGAATCCCTGGGGCTGCTGCATTGACAATGGACTCTTCCAGGATGCAAGCCTCAGGACCAGTCAGGGGGTGGAAGCAATGATCTAGCCCGGAGGTGGTGGTTGCTGGAGCCGTGATGATTGCAGTACAGGGGGGTGGGGGAGGGGAGATGAGAAGGAGTAAGAATTTGGATAGACTTTGAAGGCAGAAAAAAATAGAATTTTATTTTATGAAACAAATGTGAGGTGTGAGAAAAACAGATTAAGCCAAGGGTGTCTGCAGGTAAAATTGCCCTGAATAACGAAGAGATGAACTCGCATATTAAACTCAGTGGGAGTTGTCATAGGAACAAGAGAATATCAGAATTTTAGTTTTGACTCTTGTGAGGTTGAACTTTTTTTTGCACATTTAAGTGTTTATATATCCACTCCATGACTCCTAGGCCCCAAACATATGCCAGAGTTTGAATGCTAGAGACTCAAGAAAAGAAAAGCAGAATATCCACTGTTTATACTGCTGTTACCTGTTGCTGTGCAGCAAGTTCTCTCTATACTTAGTGATTTTTAAAAAGCAGCCATTTTACTGTGTCTTATAATCTTGTGGATCAGGAACGTGTACAGGGCTCCATGGGGTACTTCTTCTCTTTCATGTGTCACAGTCTGATCACTTGTTGGTGTTCAACCGGGGTTAAAGTTCAAGACAGCTTTACTCACACTCCTGATGCCTCAGCCTAGAAGGGTAGTTGGAAGCTGGGTTTAACTGGGCCCCCTGTTTGCCTCGTATTTTCTCAGACCCTTTCCACGTTTTCTCCCCAGAAGGGTAAAAGAAACCCTTACATCATAATTCAGGAGTCCGGGAGTAAATGATATAAGAAAGAGATAGTGGAAGAGAAATCTCTTAACCCTCAGGCAGGACCTAACTCATCACCCCTTTCGTATTATTTTGGTGAAAAAAAGTCACATACTAGTCCTAGATTTAAGTTAACCAGTGCATAGACTACAACTCTCAGTTGGTTTCTTAAAAAAAAAAACAAAATTTGCAGACATTTATAATCTTCTATATCTGCTAATCTTTTCATGGAGAAAGTATATTTTTTAACACAATGCATTACTATGACTGAGAAAAGAGTTACTAGCATTCTAGGGGGTGGTAGATAAGATCATTTTCCTAGGCCAAGTGTATCTGGAAAGCCTATGTAACAGTTTAAGTGACAAAATATTTGCTTTGCCAATCCAAATATGGACAAAGACTTAGGAAACCTGAGCCTTAAATTCTTTCCACTTAATGCTCTGCTCATTAGAGGAAGTGTTTCTGAAAAGGCAAAGACTACCACCGTGATCAACCAAAACGCGATGCTTCATTTTCAAGACCTCTTCTGCCTCCAAATAACTTTTCTCTCCTGTGTTCCTTTAAAGTTTGGTCTGTACATCAAGGAAATAACAAGAAGACCACCCTAAGATATCAGGCAAGCAAAACACCTATATGCAGAGTGTCCCTGCCACGGAGTGAGTTGTGGGGCAGGGCGCAGATGTTCTACAAGGGCACGATTGACGCATGAGCAATAATATGTCAATACAATGTTAAACCACTAAGTGCTCAGGGGTTTGTCTATGGCAGAAGCTGGCCTTGGAGATTTAAGTGAATATATCCTAGTACTTTGAAGAAATAGACAATGATTTCTGGATGTGGCGCAGTCTTCCTGTTACCATAAATTGATTAAACAGAGCCATTTCAGCTACAGAATATGTTAAGGGTCTCCGAACTTTTGTACAGATGGGACACCTAGAGTTCACACTCAGCCTGGAAACACCTTCATCCTCTCCAACATCAAGAGCATAAAGTAACATCTCCTCTGTTGTTTAATGTGTGACATATCATAAAACGTTCAGGTCATACAAGAATGAGAATCACAACAGAATGTGGCAGTGCCAATCAATGACATAGAAATGGGCAATCACTGATGGATACTTTGAGATGTTGAATAGAAGAATAAAGACTTTAAATATATGCGATTGACAATATAATTAGAGATTTAAAGATAAAAGCAGAGAAGCCTCTGAAAGGATATTCTGCAGTTCTCTCAGTCAAAAATTGAAAGATAGAGGATCTTCACTCCAGTGGCTTTGAAAGCTGAACACGAGACACGTCCCCAGCCTCCCCACGGCACGCTTCCGTAGGATGTTGACACCATGTGATAAGTAAAAGAACCCACAAAGAAAACGACACTTAAAAGAAACATTTTCTTTTTCCTTAGAGAATACCTAAATAATAATTTTGTCAAGTTATAAAATCAAGAAATAGAAGTTATTCTATTCTGCTGTCCCTGTGTGTGCATACGTGTTTTAAGGACCCTTTCTGTAATAGGTTAGTAGTTTTTATTCCATTTATGGATTTAGCAGTCCTCAGTGAAACCTTTCTTTACATCTCAGATTTAGAATTCTTAAGGATACTTTTTTTTAAATTTTCAAATTAGAAATAATTATGGAATCAATGGAAACTACAAAGACATTTACAAGAAGAACCTATTCTGGATAAATTTTAAGGTCAAGACACTAATTAAATGGTTCTCGATTAATATTTGAAGACAATAGTCTTATGAGCAGAATGAACTTTCCAGATAACCTGGTAAGTCTCCCTTCTTAATGAATGCAGCTTCCACCAAGCTCATTCCTGTCTGCTTATGGGACATATTACATTAAGACCCAGTAGATACAATCAAACCCTCATCAGAAAGTTCATCCACCCTGTGGTTTGATCTAGATGGGGTATAATTAGAAAATCAGGAAGTCTAGTCTCAGTCTGTCGCCATTTAATTGAATTAGAACTGTAAGTGGTCTAGATCTTATATATCCATTCAAACACCCATAAGAGAATGTTTGTTTGTTTGTCTGTCTGTCTGTTTGTTTGTTTTACTGGAATGGACCAAGAGTAAAGCCTCATTCTCGTTCAAAATTAAAAGCCATCTCCTGCTAGAATTAGACGAAGATAATTTTTGTAGCTGGCTGGGCTATGCAGCAGGAGCTAGACAAGGCTTGCTTTCAGTGTTTAACTCATAGCTGCTGGGACAACTGGGATTGAAACTTCACCGTCCTCTCTCATTCCTGAAATAGCCCTCAAAGCCACAGTGAAGAACGCTGGGCAGTGTCATCGGGAAAGCAATTCAGTTTGTCCGGGATCACATTTCAGACTGTAAAGAGATGGCTACGTTTGTTTGAAGAGGCAGAGGATCCCAATTGGAACCCAGCATAAAACATAACTGTTCTCAGTAACTTCCTTATTTCTTTATTTTTTAAGTCATTGACAAAGCAAAAGGAAAATACAAGTATCCACACAAAATTTAACCTCATTTGATGGGACCCTAAGTATTTCTGTTCTTAGAGACAATTCTAAACACACCAGATAGCTGTGTGTTCTTGCTCCGTGGGCCCGCACGGTGGGATCAAGGTAAGAACAAAAGGCTTCCAAGGGGCAGCAAGATCTTAAGTGTTATTTTCCCAGAAAAAGTGGTGTAGTGATTAGCTTCGAAATTTTGGATTCTCTTTCTGTATCTCTTTGAAATAGCACCTATTGGATTGCCAAAAAATAGTCTATGCATGTTTTATTAGAGGTGATTATAGCTGTGCTGGATTTTTGTATACCAAAGGGTTAAAAAAACATGACATACAAAGAACTTGGGTGGCAATGGCCAGTCTTATGCCTCAGATGATATAACTGCTATGAAGGTAATTAACCGATTACTATGAAGATATTTAACCAAATGTGGGAGGCATTTCTAGTATTGAAAATACATGGTTTTAAAAATTTCCCTCCATCTTCTCTTTCCTATTTTTATGACTTGAGTCCTTGTATTGTGCATTTGTTCCAATCCAGACACTATCTGTATTTTTAACCTTGCACAGTCCCAGTCCTTGATAAATGAGTGTTCATTGATTTATTTTCAAAGTGGCATTTCCAATTTAATGAACGAGACATTTACTGAGGACCATAGGAAGAACACTTAACCTCTCTGGGCATTACCTTCTTTCTGTGTGAATCTAAATGAAAGATAGAAATCACGCAGCAATTTCCTTAAGTTCTGTTATTGGATAGCATTGTAATGCTAATGTTTAGATTTCTTCGAAAAATATTTGTTACTGCACACTCATCTTAGTGCAGAAAAAGATAGTAAAATGCATATATTTCCAACAACCTCTCCCATAATCCCCAATTTTTAAAAATAGATATTTGCTTAGCTTCCAGATATGCACTTTGTACCTTCTACGAAGCTTCTTTGCCTCGGGGATGGAAACCAATGCCTAAAAGGGGCATTTGCGTCACAGAAATCACAGTCCCTCCCAAAGCCTGTCCAAGGACAAGAATAAATCAAAAGAGAAGGAGTCTTTGTCCTAAGTTGAGGTTAAATACTTACCACTCCTGGGGAAAGCTTACATTTCTTTTGTGCTATGTGTCTGTGAATGTTTGATAAATCCAATTGAGCTTAAGAATCAAGTTTCTCCGACAGACACAGTTTATTCGGAAGAATAAAGATACAGCAGAAAGATATCGATTTCTGAGGGATCTGCGCCTTGTGAAAAATTAACCAGACATTCCCTCAGAATCAATACAATTACCCTTGCTGCCTCAGAATTGTTACACCGAGTCCGACACAAAGAATGCATCCATCGCAGAGGGCAGTGTGGGTTTTGTGGGTGTTTTGGAAAACCACGGGCAGGTGATTTTTCTCTACAAACAAATGTTTCCTTCCCCCCCCCCCTCCACCCCGTGCTTTAGAGCTCTAATCCCTCAGCTCTCTCCGCGATGCGCAGGAAATACACCTCCACTTTCTCAGCACCCATCTGTGGCTTTGCTGCCCTCCCTCACAGAGGCATAGAGGCCTGGAATTACTCACTGAATCCACGTTCAGCCGGGGTAACTAGTCAGACTTTCTACTTCTGTCCCGGGTGGCATTATTGCTTTCTGATTGAGGTGCCACTCTGCACTCCGTGACTTACGAGTTTTGCCTCCGCTTTTTGGCAACTGGGAATAGACTGCCCTTCTCCACCTCTGCTCAGAAGCAAGAGTGTCAAGTCTCGCTTTCATTGAATCAATCTAAAGTCATACATTTATGCATTCCTATATTTCTATCTAACTCAGTGGCAAAAAAAAAAAAAAAAAATGGGAGTTCATTCCAAATAGGCATCCACTAAAATTCAAGCACTGTGCTTGCTGCTGGAATACCCAGAGTGACAAGATACAGATTTTGTCCTCCAGGAGCTTGTTGAATCATAGCGTTCCTCTGAGAGGGTGCTCTGGGCACCGAGGGCAAGGAAATCTTTTATTGTGTGGAACTGCCCTGTGCGTTTGCAGTGCATTTGGCATCCTTCATCCCAATCCATTAAATGTTTGTAACACTACTTTGTCACATGGCACCCAATATACCTCCTCATTTTTCATAGGATACTGAAGAAGCAGCACTGGCTCTGTTCGTGCCTCTGGTGGGCTACTCATACACGTCTTGATGCCGGAGGACTGGATCTCTCACCTGATTCTGAACACAGACTCAAAAGCTAAACTCCTTACACTGATGTTTTGGTTCCAAACCCTTTGATCATCCCTGGTCTCTAGGGGAACCCTAGTCCTTGGTGTGCCCACATTGCCTCTGGATCTCTTATCCACCACTTCCACCTGTGTAGGCACTGCCTAACTAAGTTACTTGGTATCCTGCTAATGGGCAAGCTGTGGCCCAATAAACGTAGCCCTTCAGGATAATATCTTACTTATTACTACAGTACTGTCAGTAATTTATCTAGGAGAGAAAACTAAGGTGTAATGATTTGCCTAATTATAAATAGGAACATTTGAGCTAGACATGGGGAGGGGATTCAGCAAATTTCTTTCAAATATGGAAAGTTCTTACCTCATTCAATAGAAGATATGTACAAGTGGGTTTAAATTGGTGTAAATCTTGATATTCTCATTGGAGGAGGCCTGTGACCAGGCTCAACTGTCTGGGAAAAGGGTACCCATTTCCAAGATTTTTAGAAATAATTAACCCACTGTAATATATTCATCAGGGTGGTAAATATATTAAAGAAGTAGGAAAAGATACTTTTTATTAAATTATTTATTTAACCAATTATTATTTATTGAGCCACTACCAAGTGTCAGGCATTGAGGTGGTCTTTGAGAATACAGATGTAAGTTTAAGCAAAGATGCTTTCTTCCCTTGAAGATTGTATATTCTATTGGCAAAAGATACTAGTCAAATAATCACACAAATAAATTGAAGGTAAAATCATTAATAATAAAGGAGAGCGCATGCTCTGAAAGAATATAATGAGAGAGCATCTTTGTCAGGGAGCGTTGTGGTAGTTATCCAGAGGAACTCCCACTTGAGAGGTGCTTTAAACTTTACATTTTAAAGAAACAATAGGAACGAACTAAATGAAGAAGAGAGAAGAGAGCATTTCAATCTGACAGACGAGCCTGGTCACAGGCCTCCTCCAGTGAGAATATCAAGATTTACACCAATTTAAACCCATTTGTACATATCTTCTATTGAATAGATAAGAACTTTCCGTATTTGAAAGAAATTAGCTGAATCCTCTCCCCACGTCTAGCTTAAATGTTCCTATTTATAAGTAGGCAAATCATTATACCTTAGTTTTCTCATATGAAAAGTTAAACAATGAAACATGAAGAATTGTAATGGCCCTTTACATTTAGGCTTGCAGATTTGTTTAATAAAAATAGACTAGGGTTTGAAGCCAGGCACGAGCTCACAGCCAGACTGCCAGTTATTTAACTGCTAGGATGGACAAGGTATTCAAATCGGCAAAACTACAGTGTCATTTAGGCAAAACAAATGATAAATATACCTTGTGGATTTCTGTGTATGCATAATTTCTAGTCCAAATCAAATAATCAATAAAAAAGAATTATCATTGTTCTTTAAAATAGTAGAATTTGAAAATTCAAGGGAAGGGAATTTTCTGTTAATTTAAGTATACATAGTTTCAAAAAAGATTTTTTAAATGACATAAATTTTATTCAGGTTAAAAACAAAAAAAAATTATATTGTATTAAAAGAATATTTTAATGAATCTTTGATTTTCTAGAAACTACTAAAATATTTTGAAATCCACCTGGCTGGTTTATAGCTCAGTGGATGAGTGCCGACTGCAAACCAAAGGGTCGCCAGTTTGATTCCCAGTCAGGGCACATGCCTGGGTTGTGGGCCAGGTCCCCAGTAGGGGTCCATGTGAGAGGCAGCCACACATTGATGTTGCTCTCCCTCTCTTTCTCCCTCCCTTCCCCTCTCTCTAAGTAAATAAATAAAATCTTTAAAAATATATTTTGAAATCCAGAGTACAATGTTAATGAAAAAATGCCTTATACTGAATATTTCCTCTTTACTCTTTTTTCCAACCTATAGTTGGTCACTATTCAGGTGTATTTCTTGACAATACCTATGGCTATTTCTGAATATGCAGATTCAAACCTCCTGCTACATTTTTGGTTTCATTTTTAAGTCTTGTCCTATTCAAAATGGCTCCTTAAATATCTCTGAGTTTCAGAGATTAATGGATACAGATTTTGCCATTCATCTTATTGTGGGACATATCACATGGCACATGCATGTCAAGCTAGCCTGTGTATCAGTTGGATAAATCCTAATCATCTCAATTAGGTGCTCTCTCAGGAGTTTAACTAGCTCTACTTTAAATAGATGCTTCAAAGCTGTCTTCCACTCCTAATCCACAGCCTTTCAGCAGGGAATGCTCCTGAGAATGACAGGTGAATTGGATCAAGTTGATTCTCGTCTTAACCAACTCTGTCTACTTCAGCTTATCATCTCATCTTCTTGCTCCTTATTTTCTCACTTATCAAACTACTGATTGTAGGTTCTCCTACTTTGTTTTGAATAAACACTCCTAAAGATATTCAGGGACAGGGTTAAGAAAATAGTTTCCAGAACAGATCTACTTTTAATGATTTATATTTTGGCATTACATGAAATATTTTATGTAATGAAGAGTTCAATGGCCACGCAAACAAAAGCCATGCAGATTCATATCACATTAGGCATTAAATATCATGGACAGAAACTTGAATTTTATTATTTTTTTGTAGAAAAATCATTGGGAGTATTTGCTAGATGAATGGCACAATTCATTGTTTAGAAGTCACTCACCTCCTGAGTGAATTGACTTATCAGGGCAATAACAAAAGTGAAGAGGAGAATCAGGAGGCAAATGCACCCTTATATATGAGAACATTCCAAGAATTGGACCTAGTAGTGATGAAGTATTCTGGAAATAACTTGAAAGGGGATATGTAGGTCTTGATAATGGATCGTTGGGCAAAGAAGGCCATTATTTCAGTGTGAAAAATAGAGTTGGGTAGATGTCACTTGTAAATATGGAGAAGACAGAAGGAACTGTTTGGTGGGAGCTTGGAAAATCAAGAGATCTATTTTAGCCTTGTTAAGTTGGAAATGCTCACTCAACATCCCAATGGATTTGAAAACTGAGCAATTAGACATTACAACTCAGGGACTGCAGAGAGTCGGAAATATTTATACAGTCTTTAAAGCCACTGAACGATCTGGTGTCACTTAGGGTAGGAGAATAGCTAAGACTAGAGCTAAAAGCTGAGTGGTTTTGAGGTCAGGAAGAAGAAGAAGGACCAGCAAAAGAGAGAGACTAAGAGAGAACAGTCAGTGCAATCCTAGAATTGTATTAAGAGCAATTCCTGCAGCAAAGGGCCTGAGTCAGATGAGGGAAGACCCAGGAGCAGGGAGATAAATTAGGATGCTTATACCAGTAACATAGGAGAGTGATGACCATCTTAATTTTGGGGAGTAGGAATGAAAGGAGAAGGGGAATTAGCAGTGGTTCACTGGTAGAAAAATAATAGGATTTGGTGACCTACATGATATGGAGGCAATGCTCAAGGTTTTGTTTGTTTGTTTGTTTTACTTTTTCTTCATAGATTAGGGATTTAAGGCTTTGTGATCAAATGGTCCTCATAACTAAAAACTGAATCATTTGGAAAATTATGGAAACAACATAAAACATAGTTTGTATAGAGACGTTGGTTTGATAGAGCAGTAACTGCTCTTATAACCGAGGCAAGATAAAACTATTAAAATTCATCTTCTTTAGCCCAGTTTGGGATGTATTAAAGCACTGAACCATCCCACTAACCTCCTATCACCATTTTCTCCATTTTAAAAGTCAATGTTTCCTCAAGTTTCATCGTCTTTATTTTTGTAAGTCCTGTTTTGACTGCTTTAGTCTTCGAAATGACAAGTTCAGAGTGGCAACCATGGGAAAAGGAGATGTGAATGAGAACCGATCGCTACCCCTTTCTGATGTTAGTCCTAGTGTGAGCTTTGGGGCCTTACAGCGTACTTTGGTTTTACTTCAGGTTAAACAAACTCCTGCTGCCCCCTAGTGTCAAGTTGTTGGGGAACAAAATCTCTGGGTCTCTCTTATTTTGTGGCAGAAGCATGCATTGGTGACACCAGCACAACACAACAGGGGAGAACTCTAGAAACAAATGCATTTCATAGACCTCAAAATTCTGACTACATATTCATAATTGCATAAAATATTGGCTTGGCTGTTATCATTTGCAATCAATCAGTAAGGTTCTTACTCTGTAAGATTATTCGATGACAACACTATCATGTCATATGTCAGTCACAAGACAGCCATTTCTTGATGACTTTGGTAATTTATTATTTTTAATTATTGTGTTTCTGGATCTTTTTATCCACAACCCAGGGATCTTCATCATCCCGTGAACATCAGGGATTACTGAACCTTGAATAGGCATAATAGCAAACGAGAATGTGGTCCTCCTGCCTTGTAGCTTACGATTATACTCCTCAGTTGTTATTTCCTAATTTCCTGTCCATGTTTGACCTTTTCCCATGTTTATTGACTACAAGGAATGTCATTTCCTTCAGGAGGCACCCAACTCTCATGGGTAGTGTTGAGATGTTGCCCTGTGGCCAAGTGGACACAATCACATCAAAACACATGGTCCAACTTCAATGTCCATCCACTGTTGTTCTCTTTAGTGTTGCCTTTTCATGATTGAGGTAAAGAATGGTTTCATTGTGTTCCTATGATCCTTCTAGTGCACCTTCTCATTGACAAGCAGCTGCTCTGAGAAAGTTACATAGAAATCCATGAGAAAAATTCAAAATTTGCAAACATAAGAAATGTATTCTAAGTCAAATAAGAAAAATTAATATTTCCCCCAAGGAAGCATGAAAATAATTGCTCTTATTTTCTGCTAGAAGACATATCCAATTCAATTTGCTTTATGGAACAATTTATTTATAGGCCTAAGACAGTTACATAAGGTAAGTGATGGCTCAGATATTCCAGGAGTAACTGTTTTTCACACACATAATAAGATTTCTTTTGGTGGCTTTTACAGAACAAAAATACCTGTTACTTTCATCCAGATAAATCCACTTCCAAGGAGACAGGGGCTATTTCAAAAGTTAAAACAAGGACATTTGCTATTGAAATTGTGAATTTTTATTTTAAGAGTCCTCCCACCCCTTACATTTCACACCCTCTAATTTTTTCTAAAAAATCAAAGAAAGTTTTTGCTGTATCTCATTCTTACAGTGCAGTCATGTAGGAATTTGTGATTTTGTGTTCCCTGTTTGTCCTCCTTTTAGATCTTTGAAGTTCTTAAAGGCAGAAGAAACAACAAATCCATCATTGGGATTCCAGGGCCTAGAAATAGTCTGGTTTACAGGAGACAGATGATCAGTGAAAGTTGCTGAACAAAACCAAGAAAAGATACAGATGACGCTAAAAATGAGAGATAACACGGAAGTGGGATCTGCTGAGACACAGGATGCCAGCAAAGGGGAACCCCATGAGATGACTTAAAAATGACTGACAGGGAATTAAAATTCCTCAGTTATGCTTTGAATTAAGGTCTCCTGGTCTTTTTATGACATGTGTTTCGATGTGAATTTACATGGAAAAAGATGGAATAAACTGCCAAGCATAACACATAGATGTGAATTCCAGGGCAATTTGAGACAGGGTCTGGATACAGAGGAGAAGAAGAAAAAGTTGGCTCATGGTGTCTGGTGTCTTCTGCCTCTCTTTGCAAAATACTTTATTTTCTTCTTACATTGGCTGAGGACATCCTGTCAAAAAAAAGAGGGTGTCTAACATAGAATCCCCATTTTAGGAATGTAGGTATTTCAAAAGAAGTCTCCAGGGCCGCGGTGATACTGATCCTGCAACTGTCATGAAGGGGGTATTTTAGTCATGGCAGGCGCCCCATTTTTGGAAGACATTTTGGGGAAATAATGCCCTCTATTATGAGACATAAGCATCACTCGATGCCACTTAATGCGCCTATAGTTTAGGTTAGTCATGATGCTTAGCCCTTACGCCCCATTCTTCTGGGCTCTCTAATTCAGAGCCTTGACTGTTTCTACCTGTGTACATGAGAGGGCTAGAAACTCACCAGTATCTTTCCCAATAAGCTTCCTTATGAATGTTATTTTTTTTTGTTGAAATCTTATGTTTGCAACCATTTTTAGCATTCCCAAAGCATATGCTACAGCTTGTAAATGAACAAAAACATTCTAACTTACTTGTTGATATTTCAAAATGCAGAGATATTAAAATATCTTTTAAACGGGTGCCAAGAACACCTGTGATGTGTTCAAATCTCAGTTTTCATCGTCATGGTCATCGGTGGCACCCCCGTATTCATCCCAACAGTTAAGACAGATGATGATAAGAATCAGTATTATTAGTGATTTTAAACCAATGTATTTGTTTCACACCCAGGATTGATTTTTTTTTTTTTTTAGTCTGAAAGGAAATTAATTGTTTTAGGTGTAACTTTAATTAATTTTAGGTCCTCTTTCATGAGCAATGCTTTGTGTCTTACTGTTTTTCCATCGAGATTTCTCTAAATAGCATTCCTTCTTGCTATTCATGTCTGTAGAAGTAATTTCTTCAGGTTATATTCAACTTGAACAGCCTGCCCAAAATGTTAATTCCTGCAGAATCAGCACAGTATAAAATAATACAAAGGTCACACATTTTAAGGCAGATCAAGCTAGACCAAAATCTCACCTCTGAAACTTACTAGACACATAATTGGACAAGTTATTTCACCTCTTTAATTCTCTTCTATGTGTATTAAATTATTTATATCTTCTTTCTACAGCTCTTTTGAAGGTTAGATAGAACAATACCTGTTAAGACCCTGATGCAAATAAATACCGAAGGAAAATCAGCCCTCACCTGCAATAAAAACAGCAGGTCTTTATTGTTAGTATGTCCAAGTTTTACTAAAATGTTCTATTAAATTTCTAAAAAAGTGAGTACTTGCAGCACAATAAATTATTTACTTAATGTAATGAAGAAAATATGTAATTAGACAAGTCTCAAAAATACCGTCAGAGCATGAAAATTTGTGTTCCACATTTATATGCTTGTTTTCCAATAAAACGTGGTTAGAGATAAAAAACATTTAAGAACATGGGCAGAAAGCTGAGCTAGAACTGTATGCTGGTCCCTATATAATGCATTAACAGCAATAAAGAAATGAGCATAAATGAATGTAATTAGGTATCTTTCTGTAAATAACATTTAATATGCAGTGCTAGCCAAGTAAGCTAATGAAAGAGAGACATTTTAATTATAAGAAAATTATTTCTGTAATACCTTACACAGTGTGGCTTAAACACGGTCTTAAATATGCTCCATATATCAGTTAATTGCTTAAACAGTGAGGTTCATTTTACTGCTTTTTGAGACAAAGTGTTTCTATCTGCTAGATGAAGTTAACCAGGGGAAAGTAAGTATAAACTGAGTGTTTAAAAGGTGGGCAGACATAAAAGAGTGCATTGATCAAACGCCGCTGAGATCACGTTTTAGACATAATTTAGGCTGTGTTAACCTAGTGAATTCCTATTAGAAATAAGCAAAAGGGCTCATCACCATTTAAGTGGGAAAGAATGTCCCTCGCACACTGAGTTTTGATATATACACACAATGTGTTTTAGTGTGGTGGCACCACACAGACCAAACACGCAGGCATCTGTCCTTCCTTCCAGGAATTAAAAATAATAAATTGCTTCATCAGATTCCAAACACAGCAGGTTATTTTCTAATAATATTTGTAGAAGCTGACATCAGGCGACGTCATGTGCTTGCTTCGCCAAATATAAACATGGCATCAATGAAGCACAGTTCATATATTTCGTAGAGCAAGAAGCT
>PVKU01007721.1:0-83315 GCA_004027475.1 Anoura caudifer | reverse complement strand
ACCTAATCAACAGAACAAACAAACAAGCACAATATAACCAAAGACACTGAAATGGAGAAGGGGTTGATAGTCACCAGAGGGGAGAGGGGAGGGAATTTCAGGGGGAAAGGGGAAGGGTTTGGAACAACAAGTATAAAGGTCACATGGACAAAAACTAGCGGGGGTGGAAATGGGAGGGGGGTGGGGAGGGCTGGGGCGGTGGGCTGGAATGGGAGCAAAAGACAGAAAACTGTACAAGAACAACAATTAAAATAAATTAAAAAAAACATTCTTTGTAACTTTGCTCTTTCATAAAAACACCTCTGAAGATCTAAGACATGCTAGCTGAAGGTAACTATTTTTAGACTCCTACAGCTTCCAAATAAGATGATACAATAAAGTCAAAGATTAACTAACAGAAGTCAGAAAACTAAAAGAAAAAGCAAACAAGAATAAAAATAAACAATCAACTTATTAATTCAATAATTTGAATGGTTCCGACCCGATATGTCAGGCACTGGGTAAAAAATCTAGGTACTGTGATTCCTCACTCCTGGGAATTTAACTGCTCGTGGGATTATGCGCACTCGCTCGCGCTATCTCTCTCTCTCTCTCTCTCTCTCTCTCATGCGCGCGCACACACACACACACTTCAGATTTAAATCTTTATTGCTTTGCACACTGTGGCGTTTTACCCTCCAATGCAGCTTCAGGGAAAATTTGAACCTAATTGGCTTTATTAAGCAATTCATTAATAGGGCAGCATCCCACTTAGCAACCAGAAGCACGCTCTGAAGGTCTGTCCAAAATGGAAGGTTTTTATAGGAAGAAGGGTAGGGCTATTAACAAAAGAAAAGGAAAGAAAACATCATTGGGGACTGGGACACCTTTTTGGGGGGGAGGGAGAAGGTTTTAATCAAGCAGATTTCCTCTTTTTCTCGGGGCAGGGAGGATAGGAAGGGCCCACAGGCTCCTAGGTGTTGAGCAGAAAATTCCAGATTGTTTGACAAAGATGATGTTTTGGAGAGAAGCTGAAACTGCAATTAGATCAGGTACAAAATTTAGGTTTGGTACCATGGCTTTTTATCTAGAGCGACTGCCATTTGGGCCTCTGTTTTCTCTTTAACAATTCATAAATATGAACTAAGTTCATAAATATGCACATGGATATGCAAGAGAAACTACCTATGTGCAAAATAAATAACAAGCTAAGCAAAACTGATCCCTGGTAACATGGAGCACAAGTAGAAATTCTAAAAATTAAAAAAAAAAATCTAATTACTACCTCAGATAGATTTAAGGCAATGTTGTATCCATAAACAAGACATGCTGCTATGACATAATTCTTGGCAAATGAATGTATGAGAGAGACAGAAACATCCATTTTTGTTGTTCTACTTATTCACACATTCGTTGATTGATTCTCGAATGCACCCTGACCAGGGATCAAACCTACAACCTTCGTGTATCAGGGACAGCACTCTAACCAACCGAGCTATCTGGCTGGGCATACTTGCTCATTTCTATAATTTACATTTTTATCCTCTTTTGATTTTTTCCCTTTGTCATCTATCATGCATTCTGGTCTGGTCACTTTTGTGGTTTAGCAATTAGAAGTTTTGATACAATTTTTAAATCTAAAATTTAAAAATTATCAATTATCAACTGCAAGACTTTCAAATGTATATCTGAGCTTCCTGTAATGCCATGGGATTACAACGAAAATGCATTTTAATGTTTAGGTTGTGTCTTGTTCTGTGGAAAGTATGTCAACAAAGCATGATTTTTCTCAGATAGTCAAGTGACTGTTCCTTATACGAGCTGAAAAGTTCTTAACACAACCCCCACACATTCGTCTGTCTTTAAATCTCACGGTTATCTAACTATACTAAGAATTTTTATTTTAAAGAAATGTAAGTAATTGTCGGTCTTGCTCACCATTACAGTTCGCCTTCCAACAAGTCCTTTGTTCTGGCCCCTCCCATTCCCTGGCGGCTCCCTCATCAGCACACGGTCTCCGTGGAGACTCCATGTCATCCTGCAAGGCTCCCAACCCCTCATTTACCCCCACACACGCCCCATTTTGTACCCGGAACTGTATTTTCTAGCTCAACACAGAAATAGCACCTCCAACGAGGTATCAGTGGTGTTCAGGCTCCAAACAGAAAACAAGATTTGAAGAAGCTCAGAAGACAATTCCTAAATTTTACCAAGACTCTCCTTCTCAGTCAGTGTTGGGGTTTGTTTTTAAGCCAGGTGTTTAGAAGATTTTGTTGGCTGAAGTTGATAATTAGATTAAGCTAATGAACTAATTGTGCTTTGGGGTATAAATTTATCCATGTAACAAACAGTAGAAATTTTCTTCTACGGTGAAATTGCAGGTTGTTCTCCATAGTTTCCAGTCTTTTAAAAATATCATTCTCTTTTATCTGTCATTAGTATTTTAATGAGAAGTTAGAAGAGAATATAGAAGATTGTCAATCTAACTTTATCATATCCCAGATGGGCTGAAGTTCTTGTTTGTCTAAGTAAAGCCTGATCTGCATATGACTTTTATTCACACAGGACGGGGAGTGAGAACCGTGGAGTGAAATCTACGGTAGCATATACGGAGACCCGGATGGAAGAGGAATATACTCACTGGAAAGTAAAACTGGAAAGAAGACAGCAAAGCAGACACTTAGAAAAAAATATGAGTAAATTAATCAGTAAAATGGCAAGTTCCTAAAAACTCACTGGATGATGGAGACTTATTTCCTCTCCATAATGTTCCTTGATGGACCTGGAGGATGCTCCAGACCTGAAACCCTTCACCACTGAAAAGTGGCAGCTATTGAAATGGTACAAGATATCTGATAACTTATTGACTTCATTAATCAATTAACAAGTACGAAGAATTAGATACGTAAGTCTTTGGGGTCTTGCAGTTTCTGAAATTACCAGAATTCATATAAGAAAATTTAATATGAAAAGTGTTGCTAAAAGTAGGTATAAATGCAACTAATATTAACTAAGACACCTTTGCAGATTCTAACCCTCCTAGTTTATGTGCAATTGAAAGTGAAAAGCTGCATCAAAGACCTTTGTAGGCAGAGCCCATTAAGATTTAGCAGCTTAGATGTAGCCCGTCAATATCAGACCTTTTCGTTAAGGTCAATAATCTCATCTGTTTAATGGGAAGTCTTTTGATCAGCAATTCCTATTGAAAAGAAGATTTAAAAAGCAGTGTTTCCCATGTCACATGCTTAGTGGAGAGTAACAGAATAGAAAAAAGGGGAGCTGGCCTTACCTTGTCCAGCTTAGTGATGCTTGAGCCATGGAGATTCCAGCTCCTGGCTCATGGTCTGGATTTTGGAATCATTTCCAGCAGTTTCTCAGAAATACAGAAAACTCTAATTGTTCAAAACATTCACTGATGGCCACACCTATGACACCTGAGAGTGTGGTAAGGGAGGAGGAGGAGCATAACTAAGCTAATGAAATTAGCTTCTTCAACTGTGGCTGCAAAGAGGGTGTAAGAAGCTCTCAGATCCCAAAGTCAGCATAGACGATGCTTCTAGCTCCTCTTCATTGTTCTAGTCCCTTTATTTCTTTTATTTTTAATGTTTCATTATTATTTTTTTTAGAGAGAGGAAAGGAGGGAGAGAAACATCCATGTGTAGTTGTCTCTCGTGCGCCCCCTACTGGGGACCTGGCTCACAACCCAGGCATGTGCCCTGACTGGGGATTGAACCAGTGACCTTTTGGTTCACAAGCCGGCATTTAATCCACTGAACCACACTAGCCAGGGCTGTTTTAGTCCCTGTCTTGAAAAAGGTGTCTAACAAAGATTTTTAAAGTACTTTTTTCTAGAAAATACATCCCTTTGATGAAAATCAAAACTAACTTTATTTCCATTTTATAACCGTAGCTAACTTCATCGTTTTTCAGTACTACAACACCAAGACTACCACAATGAAGTTGGAGGGTTTCTGTCTACTGTTTCATAAATTTCATCCTTCTTTACACCATAGAGAAGCAATATCCATTGAGATTTTCCCAGAAAGTAACAATCTACTAGCGTCATCCTGCAGTTGATTCTTCCCCTTAAACATCTGTCATGAACGCTATCAAATGGAGATAACGTATGCTAACACCCTGGAGGAATTTTGAAATGTTAAACAAATTCGAGGTGCTATTTTTATTATAATCTACCTGTATACTTGTCTCTCCGATTACACGATTTTGGCACTATTGTGGACTTTGAATATAGGGTCACTGAAAACAGAAACTAATGTTTAATCTAAAAGCAGTATTTTTGTTCGCTGGAATTCTGTATTATTATTTTCTGGTGGTACAGCTTATTTTATTATCTGAGAAAAGTCCATCAGAACATTTCCATGCTTCATCTTTGACTAGAAACCAAGTTTCATACTGCAGTTCCCCTTCTGGTTTTTATTCCACTTCGCTGTTTTGTTTTAGAAAGCACAATCTGGAATTCATCTGGCCGTGACCGTGCCTCCTCTTGTTCTGTCAAGAAAGATACTCTGAACATTTGATCCTGTTAGAGCTACTGGTCTCTGTTTACAACTCCTTCAAAGGTGACCCTGAAATATCAGAAAACAGCAAGCTATCAGAGACTGGTAGGGTTCTATTGAAATGAGTGAGAAGCCAAACCAAATGGCTTACCTGCCAAAGAAGGGACAATTTAAGCACCATAAAGATAGTAAGTGCAATAGATTCAACACGTGAAATACATTTAAGTCCACGAGGGCATATGAAACTAAACACAGCACACACATACTCCACCAGTCACCTTGGGAAGATGCTACAGAATTGCTTCATTATTTTAAAACACCTATAAAGGAAATAAGTGTTTACCCTGCTTTTCTTATGTAATCTGCGCATCATAGTAACAGTATTTGAAGGAGGGATGTCTCTCTTTTTTTAAAGATTTTATTTATTTGTTTTTAGAGGCAGGGGAAGGGAGAGAGAGAGGGAGAGAAACATCAATGTGTGGCTGCCTCTCACACACTCCCTACTGGGGACCTGGCCTGCAACCCAGGCATGTGCCCTAGTCTGGGAATCGAACCAGCAACCCTTTGGTTCGCAGGCAGGCACTCAATCAACGAAGCCACACCAGCCAGGGCAGGATGTTTCTTTTCATGTAAGTGTTCCAGCTAATAAATGGAAAATGAATAACAGAAGTAGGATATGACCATCACACAACCTCTGGTGGACTAATGAATCCATGCAATGACTATCAATGATGGCAAATGTCACAGAAACAGAAGCGACCAAACATCACAGACCTCCTGATGGAAAAACACAGCGCAGCACCAAGTATGAGGTAGTCCTGCAGAGTGAGCAAATAAATAGGAACCTGAATTTAGTCAAGTCTCTAGATCTCATGAATTATAGGAAATTCAAAGGACAGAGAAACATACAAAACACGTTAAGTGATACCATACGGATATAATCACAAACTGCATGTATATGGTTTGTTCAAAAACAATATGTAAATAGAAGAAGAAGACATTAAATGATAAAAGCAAAAAGAAAGCCTGGAGAGACAAAGGCTCGCAAACCTTTCCCAAGGTACAGGGTGGGGCAAAAGTAGGTTTACAGTTGTTCTTATGGAAAATCATATAATAATTAATGGATAACAATACAAGAATAAACTCTGCATCTCACATACAACCACTAAGCTACTTTTGCTCCATGCTTTGTATACAAATTCAAACAAACAAAGTGGGGAAAAAAAAGAAAAAGCATGGCTATGAAACAAACCTAAAAGGTAATTCTTGAAAATGAGAATACTGTCTGAATGCCTAACACTGCTGAGGATAACGTTTGTCCTATATTGATGATGCTTTTTAGCTGTGATAATGATACTGCTGCTTGTTAGAACAATGAGGCTTTCTCTTTAAAAATGTATAATGAAAGATTTACAAATAAAATACGATTTCTGAGATCGTCTCAAAAATAATGCAAGCAGAGGGAGTTGGGATGTAAACAACATTGGCCAAGTATGGACAATGGTTGAATTTAAATAAATTAAAGAAGAGGGGTGTATGGAACTTACCATACTGTTCTTTTTGCTTTTGTATACATTTTTAAATGTCCACAGTAAAATACGTTTTAAAAAAATCTCCTGGTACAACTTTGCAGTCAAATGTGTGAGAAATAGACTTGATGATCCTACGAGCCTCATAGATTTAGGACCCTTAGTTAAATATCCTATTTTGGGCACATTAATGAAAACCAGAAAAGAGATCACTTTCAAAATGGCCAAAAAACCAGACCATCAATATGTCTACTGCTGAGCATCCCCTCCTGTCATCTGGGAGCGCCCCATTGTTCATTTTCTGATCGCAAGTTATCTTTAATAAGATGGAATGATTGATAAAATCTATTAAAATAAAAATTAATAGAAAGCTATCTAAGAAAATGCACTTCTGTAAAATTGGAAGTCGAAATAATACAATAGATTTCGGACATAACACATAAATAGGAGGCAGTTTCGTAGACAGTAAGCTCTGTGGAAGTCAGCCATATAATGTGGCTACCAAGAAGGAAGTGACTATTTCAGGGAATTCACGGTCACGTTTCAGGATAAGGTTAAGGGTCAGTCCTAATCTGCTCTCCATTTAACACACCTACCTTAGCATCCTCATTAAAGGCAGCTTATCAGCCTGGAAAGGTTCTAGGGTTAATTAGATGGTTAGAAAACCTAAAGACCTGCCACATCAGGAAGGTCTGACGGGAAAATATACTTATCTAGAGAAGGCTCCGGGTGGGGGAGCGGGCCTGCTAGGTCTGTGCAGAAAATGGAAGGGCTGCCATTTAACATAAGCAGCTCCTCCCTAGCAGGCCTGATGGGAACGGATTACAGGCAGCCCAAAGCCGGGGACCACAGAAAACTCTCAACTGTATGTTTGGTTGCCAAAAATGCCTGGTTGTCCCTCCCTGGAGGCACGCATGCACACACTGGACAACCTGCTTGCTGTTATGTCATAAAAGGAATACTTTTCCATTTTTTACAGCCCTGGGAGTCTGAAATCAGAACTATCCTTTATCATAACCACTCTGCCTGTTTGGCTCTTTTCCCTCGTTGTTCTAAGTGGCAAGTACTTTCGGGGATTATTACCAACCTATTTGTGTCCAAATCACAGCTTCCGCTCTTTAAAATTAGCCGCCTGTCCCTCCTCCTGCCTGACATGTTCCCTGGTGTCCTGGTACATGGCTGGGAGCCTAGCATTTGATCACAGAGAGGCGGCCTTACCTAGTCTGAGCTCAGCAAGAAGCAGATGGGTGCCTTGCGGAGAAAAGGCTGCTATATACACACACCTAAGCATAAATGATGGGGAAGGGAGGAATCAAGTTAAAGAACATGGCAAGTAAATTGTAGCCGTTACTGTTAAAGTTTTTGAGTGGAAATACAAGGTTTATACTGCCGTATGTCTCAGTAAACACCCCGCTCGGAAGATGTAGGTTGCTAATTTACAGAACGTCAGGAAAGCAAAGCGCCGCCGGGTGTTTTTGTCTATGTCTGTTCCGGCATTTTCAGTTATTCCTTGTCGCTCCCTGACCTAAAAACCAGGTGTGACTACAGTCAGCACTCTGAAAACAAAAACGATACAATTAATGGTATTGGCTCGTATTGATACTATTCTGAGATGATGGATTTCTTGCCCTTGCAAGCCCTTTGAATTTAGCTTTAGAATACACAGCATCACAATGGAGAATTCTTTTTCCATTTTCCCCCTGTGTGCTAAACTGAGCAATTGGTTGAAATGATAAATGTCAAGAACTTTCCCCCCAAGCAGCAGACCCTCTACTTTTATATTACCCTCCACGTTTGGTCAGGTCTTACATGACCACGACTAACAAAACTGAATGCACCCTGAAGATAAAATATTACACTTCTATTTATGGATAGTAAGGTAGTGTTATTTCTTTAATCACATCATGCCACAGCTAAAGGTAAAATAAGCCAAAATAAATAATACAAACGATTTTGGGGTTTTATAAGTGTGTTTCAATTTCAGAGCAGAATTTGGTTTTAGACAGAGAAAGACATCAGAAATTCTGGCCCCACGTTTTCTGTTTAAGATTGTATTTATTTGTTTGTTTTTAGAGAGAAGGGAAGGGAAGGAGAAAGGGAGGAAGAGAAACATTAAAATGTGGTTGCCTCTCACACGCCCCCAACTGGGGACCTGGCCTGCAACCCAGTAAATGTGCCCTGACCGGGAATCAAACCAGGGACCCTTTGCTTCACAGGCCCATGCTCAATCCACTGAGCTACGCCAGCCAGGGCCCTGGCCCCCACATGTTATTAGGTACATGACACTTGTGAAGCCTCAGTTTCCCAATTAGTGAAATGAAACATTCAGAATGAGATCACCTTGTTGGTTCCTTCGAATCTCAATAGCTTTTGAGTCTGAATTGAAAAATTAAAGCTAAAATATGTGTATATCTCATATTTAATTTTAAAAAACTGATAGAAATATAGAAGTACAATATGTAGAAAATATTAGAATATAACCAAAAGATAATTCCCTGTGTTTTGGGGAGAAGGAAAGGAAATAGTTTGTGTTAATTTATTTTTCTGCTGTTTTTAAACAATATTTTAAAGGGTTTGTAAGCTACTACATGAGGAATATAATTGGGGAAAATAGATATCTTTTCGACACGTGAAAGCAATATTTATCTCAGGTCACTACTTTGTCTTAGGGTGTGAGACATCAAGTATTGTCAGCACCGAAACAAACACGTGCCTCCCATTTGCTCCTGGTTTAGGATAAGGTTCCAAGTTGAGCACGGCAACCATTAGCATCAGTTGAATAAAGCCAATGATCCCACCAGTATCATTGGTCTAGTTACGACCAGCAGATAAAAATCAAGGACTAGAATAAAGCAAACATGTAGTTTAAGTATCACAGTATACCATGTCATAGTTGTAGTCACTGAAGTTCTCGCTTAAGGTGTTTTGCTAAATTAAAAACAATAAACCAACAGGTTTGGCTTGTAACATCTCTGTCTCTATCCCGCACACCACAGGAATCCGTCATGGGGGCTGGCTAAATCTGATTGTGTTCATTTCAACTACTTAGTTGAGGTCTGGAAATTTTCTATGCTCATATCCGAGGTCCAGGACTTGGTTCCAAACATGCCATTAAATAATATACCATCCTCTATAAATAGAAGTATGAAGAGGCTGGTCATAGGTCTTATATTCCCACTGTAGAGCAGAAAGGAAAAGATGGTCAGTTCTTCTGGCCAAGAAGCGGGTTGCAAAGGACGCAGTAGAGGATGTGATACTTGTACTGAACCCTGGTAGATGAGTGGGTGCCCCTTCGTACAGTAGAAAACAGGCAGGAGGGGCAAGGGAGAGATGCAGACGGCATTCCAAAGAGAGAAAGGTCAAACGATCACAGTCAGATCATGGACGGTTTGAATCGATCACCAGAGAGCGTGCCAGAGGACTATTTCAAGGCAATGACAGATTCTGATTCACGTTTACGAAGATTACTATGGCAAGCAGTGTAGAAAAGAAATTAACAAAATAAAATGTGAGATATTAAAAAATAAACCCAAAGCTCAATTGAATACTCTTCTCACGGCCTTTATTTCTAAACTGAAAGTTCATATAAATTGGAAAATATATGATAAACTTTGTCGTATATTTTGTTTGACTTCCAGAATACGTTCAACTGACACAATCCTTCCATGTTGGGAGTGGTTCTCTGTAAGCTGTGAGTTTCCAAAGTGTATTATTATGTTAACAAAACTCATTGAGAAAAGATCTCCTGTTCTTCTGCTTCCTTAAAACCCAGACGTGACCATAGCATGTAAGAAAATAGAATAATCTGTTGCAACAAAGATGATTCTGAAGTATAGGTAAGCCTTGTCTTTTACCCTGTGTGGTTGGGATAGAACCTGTAATGCAGAGAGGCCCTGGAGACAGGAAATGCTCCAGACTGTTTGAAGGAACGCAGGTCACCAAAGGGATGGCTGCGAAGTCAATCAGAAGCAAGGAGAAAAAGAGTGGGGAAAACATACATAAAACTCATGAAACACAGATGCTTTCAGAGAACACAAATAAAGGCCACGAATAGTAAAAGAACAAGACTAGAGAGAACAATGACAGAGAGCAAGCAAGACCAGAGAAACGGATTCTACATCCAGTGAGTCTGGTCATGCTGAACAGTAGCCTCAAAGGCAGGGCCCCGGGGGCTCGGATTTGTAGTGGGATGGACAGTGGACACCTATGCCTTTCTGAGTGCGTGTGGGACCCCTGTGGAGAGAGTTTGAAAAGAACAGGAAGTGGTATAAACAACAGAAGGGGGGGGGTCACTTCAGGAGAAAAGATCCAGAAGGTGCTGGAGAAATTGGTGAGGACAAACAGGAAAACCATTAAAAAGAGGTGGAAAGGTGGGAATTACACAACAAGAGAGACAACTGTCACCACCGATGAGGGGCTGATCACATCTGCATATTTGGCAGGAAAGAGAGTAGCCTCGTATGCTTTGGTCTGTGGGTCATTGAAAACTCCCTGCGTGAACTTGGACAAATTCCTCTACCTTGTCGTTTGCTTCTGCACAAAAGAATGAGCGTCGTTCTGTCTTCTCCAGCAGGGCTGTGGTGTCGCCGCAATTAGAGCACCGGGAAAAGGCGTTGACAGCAGCACCAACTTATAAAATCAGGGAGAGGATGCGTGATCCCAGCTGCGACCATCCAACAAGCCCTGCTCCCAGCGCAGGGCCGAGGTCAGCGGATGAGGCTGGTACACAAAGAAGGACTTTGGCAGCAGTGAGAGCTGCATGAATCAAAGTGGCGAAACAAAACGGCCGTCAGCTGCATTCAAGCCCCATTGTGGAAGGGAATCAATATTTGACAAACATTTTGTAAGGGACACAAATTGCGAAGGCAAAACATTTAAAAATATTTCATGGGAGCCAGACAAACAGCAGGAAGTAACTATGCAAGGAAAGGGGCCTGGCGTCTCGGAAGGCATTCCTCGGCACCCACGCCGACGCGCTTGCACTCTGTAGGTGAGAACGCAACCTGGCTGCCAGAGGGCCTTCCCATTGATGGCAGAGTCAGGACCCACCAAAGCAATAGAGAAGCAAATTACATCCAGCAGGAAGACCAGGCAAGTCCCCATGGTTGCCCAACACTTAGTCAATAAGCAGGTTAAATAAACGATCCTAATCAGTATGAAGCAGCTGCATGAGGGAATTCAATGATTCTGTGATACATTGTACAGCAGAAATAAATATGACTCTGAAATTCAATGAAGAATAAAAATAACTTATATTTTGGTAGGTTATTCAGATGTTTGATGTACCCTCACACCACACACATTTTATTCTTACGGCAGGGAGTCAGCAATTTTTTTCTGTAAAAGCCCAGAGAGTAAATACTTTAGGCTTGCAGATTCTCATCCACTCAACTCTGTGGTTGTTATATAAAAACAGCCATGGACAATCTGTCAACCAATGGGCGTGCCTGTGTCCCAGTAAAACTTTATTTACACACAAAAATGGCAGGTTGATGGTGGCTCCCTGTCGTTAGCCGACCACAGTCCTACAGAGTAAACCTAACTATCCCCAAGGCCTCAAAATATCGAGGGAATGTCAGACACTTAATAGCTCTGTTCTCTCCTGTTTCTTGCCCTGCCCCAGGTTGATCATCCAGTCACCTGATAAATCCTCTGGTTTAACTCTGCGTGGTTCACATGGATCTGAATTCATTACTTCCCTATTTGTTTATTGTCCGTTTCCTATAGCTTCCCCCACTCTCCAAGAAGAATATAAGCTTAATGAAAGCAAGGACCCTGTCTGTGGTCTTCAGTCCTGGGAACAATATCTGGCACTTAGTATAACCAGTAAAGGGTGTTTGTCGAATAAACCTATTCTGGGATATTGAGGCAGCTTTTTCTGTTATCTCAGATTTTTAGCTAAAGCTCTGGACAAGGGGCAATCGATATGACCACATTCTAAAGAAAAATTAGTAGATGTATTCTTCCAGGATTTATTACAATGTGCGTTAACTTCATCCCCCTATGACCCTCAGCCTGTAGAGAGAGAAGCCTAGGCATTCAATGGAAAGTCGTAGAAGCAAGGAATTGTAGGCCTAGGGCAGAGAGTGTTTTTGCTCCATTTCTGACCTATCTTCTTCCAAACAAAGTGACAGTGGCTTCAAGAGACCTGTCCTTCAAGATTACAGGAGGTATGAAAGAGAAGGGGACTCACACCTTCAGCAACTCCCAGGCCTCAGCCCCACACCCTGTGAGAGTTGGACCCGTGACATTAAAACATGTGGACAAAGAATATCATGGAGACTAGTGTCTATTTCTGGCCTGGACTATTCTGAGAGGAGGAGGCTCTGGAGCAGCCCGATGGCAAGGCAAGGAGAGGGCACTTGGTAGGCCCTTCTGCTGTCAGGAACAACAAAGGCATGAGGCCAGTCTCAGCCTGTCGTAAAGCCCTTGTGAAGACATTGGATGGTGATGGCGAGAAATAAGGAAACACAGGCTAGACCTTGGCTTGCTGTTGGTCCAGCTTTGCTTTGCTTGAGCAGAACCTGACTGGGGTGGACACTGCAGTCAGTCAGAGATGCATTTTCCATGGGGTAAACTGTTTAGAAAAAAGAGCTTTGAAAAGGGCTGGCCGCAGAACCCCTAAAATTGTGGTCAGAAGACAGCCACCTTCCGAAGGCTTGCTATCCGGATAACTGCATAAAACATCGGTCAGGTAAGACACCAGTTCCTTTCCCCATTATCCACCTGCCCTCCTACGTCAACACTGATGATCTCACAGGCTTTGGAGCCAGCAGGGGAGAGGGGGAGGGAAAGATCGGAAAATAGAAAAGAACCGATTGCACCCCTTTTTCCACATCCTTGAGGGTCAGAAAAAGTGAGAAGAAGGAAGTGTGGTCTGATTATCAGATTCCACTTCTAAGTTAAATAGGATTCAATTTTAGTACCTACAAGAGTTTTAATGATCAAAATGAGGCTGTTCTAATAACAAAAGTGATCGGGAAACCATAGAGTCTATAATAAGATGTCATCAAGGGACACGGACATAAGATCCATGTTTAAATATGATGATTGAAAAAAATAAAATTATTTTCATACACGCCAATGTTCAACCTATGAACTAAACTTATTAAAAGCATTTTCCTTTCTTGCTCAGGCTTACTAGCCATTCAGAAATAAAGTGTTTGTTCTATACCAGGCAACATGCATGGCCCAAGAACACAGAATGGAACTTGCCCTCCATGTATAACTTCTTTCCTCATAGTCTTAGACATGACACTTACCTAGGCATTGCTAGTATCTCCTTAATAATGTTCAAAACCAAATTTTCCTCCTCCCACATAAAATGTCCTTTGCAATCCACTGAAGAGTCCTCTATGGCCCTTAACGCACAAGGTTTAGAATGCTGTCGTGTTTGATGCCTCTCTTCCCTGCTTCCTACAGTCATTGTCTTCCAGTTGGAATTCTTTCACATGCATCCTAATCCAGGTGGTTCTGCACCTGCGCTGGTTTCTCTCGCCAGTCAATGCCTCTTTGAAGAGATAGCGTGCGTCGCTACTCGGTAATCATCCAAAACGACCACACGCCACTCCCTCACCAACACTCTATTTCCGCTGTTAAAACCTCAGCCTGCCCTTGAAAGCTCTCTGCAGTCAATGAAATGCTATATTTCCTGCCTGATTGCCTCCCACTACTTTATGCAAACTGACCTCAGTTACCTGTTTACCTGTCCCTGAATGGGCCATTCCTCCCCACATTCTGACTTTGCCTGTGGTCTCTCTCCCCGCCTCTGAAGGGCCTTCTGAGGAAAAGGAAGTCCAGCCGTGGGCCTGGGGGACAGTGTTCCTGACCTGCTTCGTCACATCCAGTCTGAGATGCCCATATAAAAGGGTCACCTGAGACTGTGCATTCCCTAGGATTCATCTAGACTTTAGACTCACAGAAAAGGGAAGTTAAAGTCTAAAAAATAACTGGTCTGATTCCGTAGCTCAGGGGTGAAACCTATGTCTGTAGTTTAACAAGATTACCAATTGTTTCTACTGATCAGACAGGTGCAGGGACCCTGGTCCCCAGCACAAAGGTGGTTGGCCTGGGAGCCTAGGAGTCAGCGAGGAGAGAACCCAACGGGATGTGCCTGTACTGTACCTGATCATTGCCAGAAAGTGGGGAAAAGCCCACTGCTTTCGCCCCACCTGTAGACTATGGCTCCCAAGAATCACGGCGTCCTGACTGTAGCTGCAGGTTGACACTTTGGACCAGAAAGCATACGGAGCCTCCCTTTCCCCTGCTCATCCCCCCACCTTCCGTAGGACAGAAATTTTGGAAGTAGCTCAACCAAAATCCTCTCTTCTTTTCTCTGCAGAGAGTGCTTTATATTTCGGCTGGGCTATATTGTATTAGCACTGTCATAATCTTATGGTAATTGTTGCAGCACTTGATATTTAAAAAAAAAAATCAATTAGGCAATTTTTCTGGAGGCCGTGAACCAGGTGAGACTAATTAGGGCTTAAGAAAGCCAGACTGTGTGTGCACTGCCCTTGGGGAGATCAGGCCAAGAGTTATTCATCAGCTGCTCTATCAAAACATAGGGCCGAGCTTTACTCCTTTGGGGAAGGAGAGGCCACACTCCAAAACAAACCTGGAAAATAAGTGGCCAGGGCTTTTGCTGTTTAACAAAGAGCTGATAGACCTTTCTTTAGAACTGATTCAAATGCAATTATTAAACACAACACAACAAAATAGCAACAACAAAAAAAAGCAAGACCAAAAATCCAAGAGGACTTAAGTATGGATATTTTCTCAAATAAAAAGTCCAAAGGTGTCCTGTTCTACAAGTGATGCCATGTCAGAGCTTGATTGAGCATCTCTGAAATTGATCCCTCCTTTTCCTCACGGTCACAAGATGGCTGCAGAAGCTCTAAGCAGCAATATATTTTCATAGAGCAGTATGCAAAGTAGAAACAAAGAGGGTAAAGAGAAAAGAGCTGCTTTTTTACCCTCTTTCTGGGGAGGGAAACTATTCCCACAGGAGTGGAGATGCCCTCATGTCACTAATAAGAATTAGCTACATGTCCTCCCACAGACAAATCACTAGCAAATAAGAATATGAATACCGCAATTGGTGGAAATCAGTCATATCCTATACCCTGTGGCTTATAATCTTGCTGCCAGAACAAGGACTAATGGGGCGATGTCCCCTCTGTGGGAAAATGACAGTATCTACGCAATGAGCAAAGCAGTGTCCTTCCCCTGATGTGGTTATGAAGGGATGCAATCCGTTCAGTGTTTGTCAGCAAGCGTTAAGTGTTAGCCAATGATCTGTGGTGTTTGAAGCAAATCAAGAGCGCACCACTGAGGTCAGCTTGTCAGGGAAAGTTTTTACAGTGCTGCTGTGCTCGGAATGCAAATAGTAGGATGTCAAAAATTGCATTTAGAAGAAGCCACTAATGAAATTTTTTCCCATTAACTCATAAGACAGGAGCTTTAGAGAAACTAGAGTCTCAGAGTTTCCAGAAGATGAGAAGTCACTTTATTTTATTTTTTAAAGATTTTATTTACTTATTTTTAGATCAAGGGGAAGGAAAGGAAAAAGAGAAGGAGAGAAACATTGATGTACAAGAGGTATATTGAGCTGTTACCTCTTGTACACCCCCAACAGGGGACCCCAGCCCACAACCCAGGAAATGTGCCCTGACTGGGAAACGAACCAGTGACCTTTTGATTTGAATTGAGGCCAACACTCAAGTCACTGAGCCACACCAGCCAGGGCAGAAGTTATTTTACTGATGACATCAAGAGGCTACAAGATAAAAGAGACCTACGGGGGCATGCCGGCTTACTTCAACAGACCAGGTGTCATGAAGCCTAACTATTGTTCAACCCAGAAGGTATCAGGATAGAGAGAGAGGAAGCTCCCAAAACTTGGCATGAAAACGAGAACTGGAAATGAGAATGTACTTCCATATCCAACTCTCATATCAGTGGCTAAGAAATTATAAGCTAGAGTGAAAGGGGAAAGAGTCGTGTCTCATTAAAAGATAAGTAGAAAGGTACGTGATGCAGGGATTCCCACACAGCAATAATTGTGATTTGGGAAGGTTTGCAAACACTTCTTCACCAAGCGTGATCGCTATTGGCTTCTTGACACCAGGCCTCATAAGAGCTGTAGCTTTCTAAACCAGTGGTTCCCGAGTGTGGTCCCCAGGCCAGCCCCATGAACACCTGGGAACTTGTTAGAAAGGCAGACAATTATCTGATGTTAGAGTAAGCTATAAGACTAAGGCAGTCATTTTTATAAGCTTACCAATCTAATAATGAGGATAAATTGCCCATAAAATAGTGTGGGATGTGATGTGCTAACAATGATTTTTTTCTTCAACATTTTAGTAGTAAATTCTATTCTTCCCCATGTCATACGTGAAAAAAACTGAACTTTAGATAGTTTGAGTAATTCGAGGCCATAAAGCTAATAACTAGTAGTACTAGGATTAAAATCTAGATTTGTCTTCATTTAGACCCTTGACCTTTGATTTATGCCGCAAGTTATTCTCCATGAGTTTCTGGAGAAGCCAGCCCAGAATGTAAGCCTTACATGGCATTGCCATACGGATGCCAGCTGGCCGTATGGAAAGCTTCTTTCATTTAAGAGGTGACGGAAGAGACCACAGACAGTATTGCCACAGCGTGCTAGCACCAAGAAATCATTCCACTAAGGTGGCGGTATTTGTCCGACTGCTTCTAGAGGACTCCCGACACACCGATGCATGCCTTCGTTCTATACTATAGTCCACTGCCTGCCAACTGCTCTGCTAGCCTGAGAATGAATCCAACTGTCGTTCCAAAAAAAAATGTCCTCATCCCAGATGAGGTTCTCATAGCTGTGAGCGCCCTGCCATGGCTCCCCTTCACCTTCCTCAGCCGATTTACTATTAATATCTGATTCAAGGGCAGCAAGGTGAGCGGCAAAGCCATCCAACCCACCTGCATTCCATCTAATTCTGCTCAACCCTAGTGGAGAAGAAGGAACTGGAAACTGTGCTGTTATTGGCCTTTGGAATTGGAATCATAATTATTGCTGTTTTCTTCACAGCATTGCTGTACAGAAGACTGAACAAATGAAAAAAAAATCTCATTGACATAGTTTCATCGCTATCTCTTTCAAGGATAGAAAACATAAAAAATGAAGCAGCTGGCGTGTTATCCATACAGTCTCCATCATTTAAGTAAAATTATAGGAGGTGAACATTGCTCGGAACACCTAAAATTATGCTGGTGGAGGCAGGACAAGAATTTAGGTCTTGTACTTTGGTTAAAATATCATTAATGCAGGTCAAAATGGCGTGACTTGTGTTTTCAGATGTATATGGCTTACCGTGCTTGGCAAATCTAGTCTCAATTCTCAAGTCTGTGTGCTTCCCCTAGAGCAAAAGAGGGCCCCTAACGCCCGATGCCGCTTCACCATTCTGTCCCTTGTTGCAATAGCACAAGCCCTCTCGACTAAAGACATGCCAAGAATTACAGTGTCGATGAACGTCAGCCATGCATTTTGCTTCTACTTTTGCACAAAGATAAAGAAGTTGATCCGATAGGTGAAAGGAGGGCAGTTCGGTGGCAGGACCAACCTCTCAAAACAAATCTTAGAAGCAACTGGTGAAAGCCACCGATTTCAAACGGAAGGACTGTATGCTTCCCACTACTAGCTTCTTGCTCAGACTAAGGCATCCTGACAAACACCCAACGAGGAGCCTTACGGGTTTCGTACTGCACATTCGCAGAGCCCAGCTTCCAAGACAACTCTGCTGTTCGACTGAGTCTAAATAGTTGTATCAGCAGCCAGCGGGCCAAGCCCCAGATGGGCCCTTTCCCAAGCAGTTCCCTCTGAACACTTCCACCGTCTTCTCTTCCTGACTCTGCACTTAACAGACAACCATGAGGAAGAAGCCCTAGGAAGGTCATCCCGTATGGCACACGAGAAAGAGAATGGACAGGAGAGAACTCACAGGTAGTACCCTTCCTATGTTTACTCAAGGACTTGGTGGGAGCAGGACTTGAGATGGGAAAACCCCAAAGAGCAACAGACCCTGCGGGCTCAGTGCCAACCAGACCAGTGGAAACCCCATCATGTGCTTCTGGCCCATCTCACCTACTCGCTGCAACTGGTTTCCTAGCAACCTAGAGGTGGTGGCTTTTACATCCACCCTTACATCACTGGGCAGCTATCGCAGACCCTAAAGTCAGGCTGGAAATTACGGAAGCCAGAATGATAGTCTACACCTGGAATTCGGCCAGTCTCTCTGCGATTTAAGAAAGAGCCACAAGGAGGAAGGAATCAAACGTTGAAAGATTTTTAGCTTTCCTTAAGAAGGTTCGTGCTGTATTCCTTTTGGGAAGGTCGATGAGGCCTTGAAGGGGGTTGTAACTTACAAAGATTCAAGATATGCTTTCCCTGTAATCAACAACTGCCCTAAGTTGGTGAATAATTTGACTAAATGGAGTTTTCAATCAAAGATATAAGAGTTTAATTAGGAACTGTTCTTGCTCTACTGAAGTCAACAGGCAGCTGTGCTGATTTTTTAACCCTGCCAGAGCTTTTGCCCGTGGGGAGACAGACTTTTGAAACCAGCATTGAACTAAACATCTAAAGGAAAACACGGTTACCACTGCAAAAGGCCACTGGTTCCTTTCGCCAGCAGCCACGAGGGCTGGCTGGGTAGAGGGGCCCCGCAGGAAAAAGTGTGTGCCCTGGAGGGTGGTCGAAATTGTTCTAAGCAAGCGAAGCTGGAGGACACTTCTTCCATAGTTTGCTGGCTTCATTTTTAGTTCTCTCTTTTTTCCCTTAGGTACCTTTTTCCTGCTTCCCAATATTTTAATCCTCTGACTCCTGAACTTCTCGCCAGATATTTGAGAATATCAACATGCTAGAGACTCATTTGGCAAAATTATTGAAAATGCAGATTGTCCCCAAGGCTACTTCATACCTTGCTCACTAGGTCTTGGTTGGACTCTAGAATATGCATTTTTGGCGGATTCCCCCTGCTGATTTGATGCAGTTGAGATATACTTCTTAGTCTCAGTGTTTCTGTTCTCTCAGTTGTCCACCCTCCACCATCACCATTTCTTACGTCCCATACGCCTCCGTCTACCTATTGCCTGCTTTCCAACCCCTCTGCTTCAGGGACTACAGGATAAACCAGGAATCTTTGTTCAGAAAGAACTGTGGGGCATAATACCACACACACACAGAAAGGAAGGCAAAACCTGCGTGGATGTGGTATTCCCTAAAAGAACGTTAGCATTTTTACCAAGGAGGGTCAGGTCCAAGTCACTCCAGATCCTGGGAAGCCACTTAATTTTTGGGACTCTTGGAACACTCTCTAGGAAGTTTGGATGGTGCCAGGAATGCAAAACAGAGGTGGCTATACCAGAATAAACATTTCATCACAAAACTAGAAGGAGCTGTAAAGATGACTTAGAACTTAGAGATCAGAAAAGCAAAACGGAGAGAAATGAAGTAATAAAATCATGGTAAATCCATTAGCAGTGATTAGTTATGTTTCTCAGGATAAAATTTGGGTGGCTGATCTCTTTCCATGGGTGGTGTATCTGTGTGTGTGTGTGTGCGCGCGCGTGTGTGTGTGTAGTAGTGGGGGTGGGGGATAGAAGCTCTGAAGGGTGCTATCGATCCTTGAATGAACCTGGCTTTCCTGGAATTGTAGCCAATTTGTCTGGTTGGGTCCACTCCATTCCCAACCACCCCAGAGAGCATTATGTCTCCAAAATCAATTTACTCTGGTTTTTCCTAAAAGAATCTATAGTCTACCTAGCAACAGGACATATGAAAAATTGAGGGCCAGGATGGAACAAGGGTAATCAATATCATTTGCTCAGGCTCGGAATTTTCTATAAAAGCCCTCACCCAATTTCAGACACTTTGCTGACCAAGTATTGCTGCCTCACCTGTGAAGCATAGTAATGGTCATTTCTGATGAGTATTCCTGATATTTTAGATATTTTTCACATGGCTTTTTTCTAATAAAAGTATACACGAGACTGAAAACATCAGAAAAAATAAAACTAGTACTACTCAAAGCTGTATGTCTCAGCTGTGAAATCATATTCTGACTTTTGCTCTCCCGGCCCATCAAGTAAGCAATGCTTTTGAAAGCAGTCAACCAGCTCCTACCTTCTTTCCTACAAGGCCAATTTTCTTGTAAAAAAAAAATATATATATATGTGTGTGTGTGTGTGTGTGTGTGTGTGTGTGTGTACACACACACACACACACACTGCTATAGGCACCAGGACAAATGTGAACAGTAAATCCAGCCTGACTTTGCCTTGTACATCTGTACTGTATGTATACACCTTTGCATGTGCATGTGGGTATTCAGGTGTGTGTACCTGTGCGTGTGACAGAGAGACAGAGAGTCAGCTTTAATTTGAGCCTTTTTAAAATTGAGATCCTTTAAGAGAGAAAAGGATAACATATTATTACTTAAAAAACTGCAATTATAAAATACATGAGAATAATCGGCCCAACAGGACCGAGTATGTCTCGGGCGGAACACTTTTTCCCACTCTTCTTTTCCGAGAGGAGTCATTTCTTCCAACCCCCCTCTTGGCCGTTGACTCACTCCCAAGAGATGCAGAGACTTTATTAACCTGGTAATGAAATCTGAGTGAGCTTGCTCACCCAGCCTTTTGACCACCTGAGGGGTCGGTCCTGAGAGACTTCACCGCCTCTCCATGGTGGAAAGTCTCCACACACGTTGTTAGGTAGCTCTGATTAACCCTAGAGCCCAGCATTAGTCAGCCATTTAGGGAACAGCTTTCAACACTTGCTATTTTTTTGCCCTGGCTGGCGTAGCTCAGTGGATTGAGCGCGAGCTGCAAACCAAAGGGTTGCAGGTTTGATTCCCAGTCAGGGCACATGCCTGGGTTGTGGGCCAGGTCCCCAGTGGGGGCCACCTAAGAGGCAACCACACATTGATGTTTCTCTCTCTCTCTTTCCCTCCCTTCCCTCTCTAAAAATAAATAAATAAAATCTTTAAAAAAAACACTTGCTATTTTTTTATCTGCCCCCTTTTTTATGTTTCATCACACTTGGCTTTCTCTGAGACGTATTTCCCACGGAGTGTGGAACGCCTGCAGAAAGGCCATGGGAGAGGAGGGCACAGTGACACAGAGCTCCCGGCCCGTCTGAGTGGCAGAGAGACCCTGGTACCGGGTGTAATGAAATGGGAGCTGCTCCCAGCGTTTTCCCAAGCTCGTGCCTGCACCACCGCTTCAGAACTCCCGTGCCCTTCCTTGAATCAAATTCAGGAGCCTCTCACCCGGGATCTACTAAATCAACCCTGGTGGTGGGACCCGGGGGTGCCCGTGTTTAACGAGCTTCTCGGGTTATTCTTTTTCATGCCAAAGCTTGAGAACTGCTACAACAGAAATACTTCCTTTACTCCCCACATGCTGTCCTCACAGAAGAGCTCTTGAGATAGCGCAGGGAAGTTCCAAACATCCTCCTCAAATACGCACCTCTTCCAGCAAACATGTCTTACTTTAATAAGTTTCCATTTTCCCTCTCAGCAACGTTTCTCGGTTGGAAGTCCACATCGAGACTGATGAGGGTCTGTGAAACCTCTGAGAGCGGTTACATTTTGCACGCACTTGAACGTACGCATGTTTCCAGAGTGTCCAGAGATGTCAAGATTTCCGTGGGGTTTTCCAACCCAAACCATGCTTGGAGTTGGGAAAAGAGGAGATAATGTCCATCCAAAGGACTGCTTTTTTTTTTTTTTTTTTTCTCAACAACTCTTTTGGGTGCCTAAAAACATAACAAAGTACAGAGTTTAGCAGTGCAACTTTTGTTAAATGGCCTTATTTGTCTGCATGTCAGTTCTTTATAATGAAGCACTCTTGGACTAATTTGAATTAAGTATGTCTGCCTTCCAGACTCCCCGTGCTAGCTGCCTTATACAAAGAAGGAACAGAAGCGTCTCTGCTCCTTTTTCAGCCTCAGTTACCTTTGAGGAGCAGAGGTGTCTTTGCTTCTCTGTGGAATAAATTAACTCTTCACATTTTGCCTGATGAGAGTCACAGATTCATCCGATACCAGGTGCAGAAAGAAATCTTTGAAACTCTAGACAGATTAAAGGATAAAGGAGGACCCCAGGGCACAAAGCAGATGTTGTAAGTAATCATAGAGACAGAAATTTTAATCAGTTCTTCTGTTTTTCGGAGACAATTCCGTTTCCTAGATTAATAGGAAGCTGTTGCGATGTTGAATTGCCCAGGTGTGGCAAGATACAGTCCTACCCCCCTAACCTTGGGAAGCCTACAGCCCAGGATCTACAGCCTTTCTAAAAGTTAAAGTCGTTCAGAAAAACACTACTTGTTTACTTTTTTAACAATAATTCCATTAACATATAACTTGTCAGTCTTTGGAGTTAAATAGAGATGTCTGGGGGTTGGGTATTTTGGAAGGGGGTGAAGAGGGTTACGTTACTTCTTCAAAATTTCCAGTACAACAAAAATATTTAATACCGTATTTTACCATGTATAATGCACACCCTTTTGCCCAAATTTTCGAGGGAAAAATAAGGGTGCACATTACACATGGGTATAATAATTACATACCATGGGTATAATAATGAGTTCAATAATCCCATGTATAATGCGCACAAAAATGTGGATGTGCATTATACGCAGGAGCACGTTATATGCAGATACATGCAAAACAATTTCCATTTGGTGTGTCCATGGTGTTACTTCCTTCCCCTTACCAAGCTGAAATGGGAGACTAAACATTTTGAATGATCTGAATTTCACTCCAGTGGCTCAGTAGGCAGATTCTGAGATGGCATCCAATGAGCCTCAGTGCCTGGTACTTGACCTTGTGTAACCCCCACCCTTGAGTGTGGGATGAATCTAGTCACTGCCTGCTAATTAATAGAATATGGTAAAAGTGATGGGATGTCACTTCTAAGAGTAGGTGATGAAGACTATAATCTCTCTCTCTCTCTCTCTTCTCCCCCCCCCCCAACTCCATCCCTTGCTCTGGAGGAAGCAAACTGCCATATTGTGAGGAATCCTACAGAGACGTCCACGTGTCAGGGAACTGACCTCTGACCAAGTAGCAGCCACATTAATGAGCTCAGACAGGGGACCCACCCTAACTGAATGTGGAAATGCCTTCAGCCCCAGCTGGCACTCTTTGATGATGGCCTATGAGATCCTCAGAACTCAGCTAAGCTGCACCCTGATTCTTGGCCAAAGGAAACTACGAGGTCAAACTGTTGCTTTAGAACCCTGAGATTAGGGTAGTTCTGTTATGCAGCAGTAGATAATTGAAATAAATGAAGAGAAAGCATAATTCACTTTCATGCAGAAGAAAAAGTTCCGTTTCTCTGGGCAGCTGCATCCCGCTGAAACTCATCTATAAATCTTTGGATTTTACAAGGAAAACTATTACAGAGGAGTTAAAGTTGAAAGGATGAGAGGGGCACACAAAATCGGCTCTTTCAAACCCCACGTGCCAGACTCTCCCAGCTTCTAGGAATAAAATGAGGATGGTTGAGTATTTGTTAAACCGTGAACGTGCGCCTAACTCTGCACACAGTGCGGGTAGGGATCATTCCACTGGGACCCTCACACTCACCCCAAGTGTTTACAGACATTTAACATATGAGAAATTGAGGTAAGAAGAGATTAAACATCTTTCCATCTATATAGCTCGAATTTGAACCCAGATCCTCCTGAAACTAAAACTCATATTTAAAAAAATTTTTTTAATAAAACTCCAATTTTGCTGCACAGGACTCTGAAGAGACCGGACAAGGATTGGCAAACTGAATTCAATGGTACTAGGAAAAACCCTTTTCCAATACTTCGATAATTTTATTTTTATACAATTCAAAAAGAGGCAAAAGTGGTTATAGAAATAGGATCTGCAGCTACCTCTCAGGGAGAAGGACTGATAAGGACCATAAAGCAGGTTTCTAAGGTAGGAGAAATGTTTCTCTCTTGGCCGTGCTGACCTGGTAAACCTCTACCAAGCTGCACACTTAGTTTTGTGTACATTTTTTATGCATATTCTATGTGTCAAAACAAAACATCCATATCTCTTTTAACTATATTAATTCCCTACACAGACATTAACTATTTCTAATTCTTCCTCTCTTTGTTGTTTAAGATTTTTTTTTAGATTTTTTTTTTTTTGAGACAAAATAAATACCAGACTCTGTGGATGGCTAATTTATGGTTCGAGAGAAACCAAAAAGAAGAGGGTCACTGTCTGCCAGCTGCTCTTCTGTGTGGCTGTGGCTCCCTTGTTTCAAGCTTTCTCTTGCTTCAGAACCATAATCCTCATGCTTGGAGGACCCAGTGGTGAGGGCCTGTCAGCTGGTTGTTCAACAAAGTGATCCTTCAGCCAACATTTTTAAGCACGGTGGCTAGATTTCTAAAAAACTATTGCCACCCAACAAAATCAACAAAATCTGTTCTTTAGAGGCTTGGAGATGAATGGAAAGGAGACCCACTAAGTGTTCTAATGGAAACATGCATTAAATACCACAAGAGATCAAGGAAGAAACACGTGATACAAAAGATACAGAGCCATCTACTCCGAGGAAAAGGTGTGGAAGCTGGCATTCCAGGATAACTGGGAGATTCCCTGGAAAAAAGTTCCCACAGCAGATAGCATCTCAATGTCTGCTACTTGCTAGGTGCATTCCAAATGCCTGTTATAGATACATATTTAATTTTCACACCACCCTGAAAGATAGGACAGCGTTACCAACTTTACTTAAGAGATGAGGAAGTAGACAAATGGGTTCGTTTGCCCAAGGCCACAAGCCGGAAGTGGACACGCAGCAATCAGCATAGGCATTCGGGATGTCTGTGACTCTAACTGCTCTGCAGCAGCAGGGATGAAAGCGATGCCGTCCTGGAGATTCTGGTGTCCTCGGAGGGAAGCATCAGAGCATGAATGGCGGGAAATGAACCTGATATGACCCAGGGACCAGAGTGTCATTCCACAAATGATGTTGGACCTGATTAAGTGGGCACCCGTTGAAGGTGTTACGTCCTGGGAAGATTGTTATTTACAAAGATCGCCTTCAGCAACAGTTGGGGTAGAAGGTAGTGTCACAAAGAATGATTTAGACCTCCTGAAATACCGCAGTGAGGACTGGGGTGCAGAGGAAGTATGGCTCAGAGAATTGGTCCGTAACGTGTGGGCAGGACGGTGACATCAGCGTCCCCCAGAACCTGTTAGAAATGTCTATTTCCAAGCCCTGCTCTTGACATATGAATCACAAGCCCTTAGAGTACAACCCGGAGAGGAGTTGTACCGACGCATTCTGATTCATACAAAAGTTTAAGAGCCACAGGCCTGGAGCCTTAATTTTAACCCAGAATACACGTTCGACTCACCTGGAAGGTTTTCAAGATCATTTCCGCTGCACCCGCCTGCTCTAATTCAGCAGGTCTGGTGTGGCGCCTCAGCACGTACGTTTTTAAGAGCTCCCTAGGTGGTGCCGATACATGTCATGCCCTGATTAAGAACAACTAGAACGGAAAATGGAATCTGATCTGGTTTTTACTCCTCCGTAAATAGACAGGCCCACCTTGCACATGGAGTCTTTCCTGTTTCAGAAAACCTTGAAAGAGTAACTTGCTAAAGTCTGCACCTGACACTGCGTCTAAGTCTAACTCTTCACCTGGGGATGTCCTGTCAGGTCTGCCCACGTGCACAGGGATGCTCCTGCCCTCTAATTCCTATGTCATCCTGACCTTTTGATGTTTGTATTCCCTCCAGCAAATAAAGTCAGGAAAAGTGGCACATTCGCTAAGTGTTTATTTCTGAAATGTGTCAGATAATGGTTTCAGAGTGAATGACTCAGTCCCTAATAATAACATTGTATTAACTGGTGAATTCAATTTAATCTGAATTCATGGGAGTAGTGAAACAGTTTTATACTTGTCAGGACTGAGATTTAGAAAGCAAACAACCTAGCCAGAGAAGAGAGGCAGGCAGCTGTATGAAGCTGAGTCCCAGAGTGGCCTCATTTCGTACCTGTCTCCTTCCATCACCAGGTTCATCTCTCAGTGCTTCCTTATGCCATTTGAGTCTTCTAGGCTTACACTAACGTCCACTCTGGAAACACACAGAGGTAACTACTCATGCAGACATTCCCTGGGCTTGTTTAAAAATTCAGAAACCATACCACCTCTGGGGCATCCTCTTCCCTCTCAGTATCTCACCAGAAATTTTAGGACAAAGTCCAAACTCTTTATAATAGGGTAACATGTAGCTTATTATCCAATCCAAATGATTTGGGAATGAAAGGGGTGCTAATAAGAATTACTGGGGGACAACTGAGTGAACTGGGACAGCCCCAGTCAGACGGAAATATCCACTAGCCTCCACCTGTAGCAGGACTCTGCCCAGCCCCTAGTTACATATTCATGTCTTCCTTGTAACAGACGTGATGATTATACAGGTGGCCCTTGAACAGCATGCCTTTGATCCATGCTTGGGTCCACTTATACGCAGAATTTTTTCAAGAAATACTGTAAATGCGTTTTTCCTCTCTTATGATGTTCTTAATAACATTTTCTTTTCTCTAGATTACTTTATGGTTAAGGATGAAGTATGAGAGCATATAATACATGTAGTATCCCAGATACATGTCAATCAACTGTTTACATTATCAGTAGGGTTTCCTGTCAACAGTAGGCTATTAATAGCTAAGTTTTGGAAGTGTCAAAAGTTGTAAGTGTATTTCAACTGTATGTGTGTGTGTGTGGGGGGGGGGGGCTGTATTGTTTCTAATTAGTATGAAGTTATGCATGTTTTACTATTAACCTCATTTTACATATGAGAAAATGCAAAGAAATCCAATAGCCTCCAGCACCTTTTATAAATAGAAAGGCAGAACCAGAAGTCAAACCCTCATCTGTTTGGTTTTCATCAAATTTTCCTCAAATGGGTGCCTTCCTTAATGATAACTTCCTAAATAAAACAAATGAGGAGTCTTTCAGATCCCCCTGTATAAAAAAAAAAAAAAACCTGTTTTTTAAAGTGTCTTTATAGCTGTCTTCCTCCAGAGTAAATTATTTATGACATAATTAAGAGAAAACTTAAATAAAAGTATATAAGTCAAAAATGTAAGTTTCCCTCTGATCCTGCTCTTAGTTAATCCCTTGCCAGAGGTAAAGGCTATTGACAGAATCCCATTTATACTTCCAAAAATTTTTAAGATGAAAAATAAATGTAGATTTCTCTTTTTTCCCCCTTAACTTGAAATATACTTATGAACAACTATTTTAACACTTCATTAAAAAATCCAGATAAGTTTTAAACCAAAGGTATAAGTACTTTCATGTATAAATCTTCTGACAAATGAGATTTCCCAACAGGGGGCTTCCAGTCAAGATGGCGGTGTTGGCAGACATGACTCACCTCCTCTCACAACCACGTCAAAATTACAACTAAAATATAGAACAACCATCACTCAGGAACGTCAGAAATTGAGTTGAATGAAAGTCTGACAACTACGGAATAAAAGAAACCACATCCATTGGGACTTGTAGGAGGGGCATGGAGGCAGAACAGGTTAGTCCCATACCCACGTGGATAAAAATTTGGGAGGGACATCTCAAGAGTGAGGAGTCCCAGATCCATACAAGGTCCCCCAGCCCAAGATTCCAGTACCAGGAAGATAAGTCCCCACAACTTCTGGCTGCAAAAATCAGTGGGAACTGAGTCCACGGAAGAAACTTCTGGAGCCCCAGGCAGTTCCTCTTAAAGAACCCACACATGGAATCACTTGCTCAGGCTCACTCCCTCTGAGCTCCAGCACCAGGGTGGCAGCTTGAAGGGTACCAGTGGTATACAGGGAGGAAGTGAAGTGTCTGGCATCAAGGTGAGCAGAGGCCATTGCTCCTTTGCTGAGCCCAGCCCCCCACAGAGCCAGCAGGCTGGTGCCATATCTGAGACCCCATCAACCTGGCCAACACTGTGTGACCCATGTTGGAGATCCACAGAGGCTCTACCCCACCCAACTCAGTGGCCCACCCAAGCTGCTCTTCTGTAAGAATGGCTTGTAAATCCTATCTTAGCTCCTAAATCCTATCAAACAAGCAACAGCTGGCTTCAGTGAGCCCTAGCAGCAGCCAGGTTAGAGTCAAGGCTTGGCTTCATCTGGGAAACTCCAAGCTCAGCACAAGAAGCAGCCATCACAGATTGCTTTATAGCTCCAACAGGGTGCCCTAGGCAAAACACATGTAGGGGGTGACATCGGCCTATACTGCCTGGGAAACCCCAGGGCCTGTTCACCCAGTGGATAACTACAGAGTGCGTAGGGGCACCACCACCCTGCCGCTGCACAGCTGATCCTCCACGGAGGACAGAGGTCGATGGTCAGTGGTCACAGCCAGTCCCTGCAGCTGACTGGCCTGGATAAATCCCTCCCATTGACCTACCAGCAGCAACCAAGGCTCAACTACAAGAGGAGGGTGTACTCAGACCACATGAAGGAAACATCTCGAGCACCCAGCTTGGGTGATAGAGGAAGGAGGCTGTGCCACTGGACCCTATAGGATACCTACTACATTAGGCCACACTACCAAGACACAGAGTCAAAGCTGCTCTACCTAATACATAGAAACAAACACAGGGAGGCTGTCAAAATGAGGAGACAAAGAAACATGGCCCAAATGAAAGAACAGATCAAAACTCCAGAAAATGAGCTAAACAAAATGGAGATAAGCCATCTATCAGATGCAGAGTTCAAAACACTGGTTATAAGGATGCTCAAGGAACTTAGTGAGGACCTCAGCAGCATAAAGAAGACCTAGTCAGAAATGAAGGATACACTAATTGAAATAAAGAACAATTTACAGGGAAATAACAGTAGAATGGATGAAGCTGAGAAATCAGATCAATGATTTGCAACATAAGGAAGCAAAAAACAAGCAACCAGAACAAGAAGAAGAAAAAAGAATCCAAAAAATGAAGATAGCACAAACAGCCTCTGGGACAACTTTAAGAGGTCCAACATTCACATCATAGGGGTGCCAGAAGGAGAAGGGAAAGAGCAAGAAATTGGAAATCTATCTGAAAAAGTAATGAAAGAAAACTTCTCTAATTTGGTGAAAAAAAAAAATAAACATGCAAGTCCAGGAAGCACAGAGAGTCCCAACTATGATGGATACAAAGAGGCTCACTCCAAGACATATCATTATTAAAAGGCCAAAGGTTAAAAATAAAGAAAGACTCTTAAAAGCAAGAGAAAAGGAGTTAGTTACCAGAAGGTTGCCAGATGGGAGGGGGTGGGGGAGAATGGGTGAAGAAGTGAAGGGATTAAGAAGTACAAATAGGTAGTTACAGAATAGCCATGGAGATGTGAAGTACAGTGTAGGAAATGGAGCAGCTGAAGAACTTACACCCATGACCCATGGACATGGACAATGGTGGGGGATTGCCTGAGGATATAGTGGGCACTGGGTGGAGGGGGGCAAAAGGAAACAAATCAGGACAACTGTAATAGCACAATCAATGAAACATAATTTAAAATAAATCTTCTGACAAACAAAAAGACGTTCACATTAATTCTTTAGTTAAAGACTAAGAGACACATGACAGTGGAAGGAACAAAATATATTTCATGCTTAGTAATTTTGTTCCTGTGGTTGGCAGCTTCACAGAGTTTAAAATATCATTACTGAGGCCTGAGCCTGTTATGTGGAAGTTGAAGTATACATCTTTGACTCCTGGGAGGGGGTTGCCATGTAGCCCCTACATTGCCATGAATAGCGTGGGTCACCAAACTATTAAACACCTGAGTCTCAGCTTTCTGGTACAAAGTCAATGTGTTAGACATCATAAGTCTAACACCCCATGTCTCTAGAGGACCCTAAAGCACCAGCAACACCAAACAGGGCCGTCCGTCAACCTCCCTCCTCTGTTGGAATACCTCCGACAAACATCACCACCCTTGCTTGTCTACCAAGGGGCCCACTTTCTCCGGAGCAGAGGGTAAAGAAACATCCAAAAGAAAAATCTGCTGTAGAATTACTGGACAGTGGGAGAGAGATCATGGCTCCCTTCACCCACCCACTAACCATGTGCTTGATCCAATAGAGATGCACATTGAGAGGGGGGAAAACGCAGTTTTAACAATGGGTGCATCTTTTCCACTCCTGAAGTTTCCTACTTGTGAAAAGAGGTCAAAATAGTATAACCTTGGGGCATTCTCTACCTGATAACTCATTAGGGAGATACTTATACGGTTGGTAAGTCTAGAAGGATAACTGAGGATGTGTATTAGTCTGCTCAGGCTGCTGTAACAAAATACTATAGGCCGGGTGGCTTAGACCACAGATGTTCATTTCTCATAGTTCTGGAGGCTGGGAAGTTTAAGATCAATGTGCTGGCCTATTTGGTTCCCGGAGAGAGTTCTCTTCCTGTCTTGCAGATGGCCACCTTCTCACTATACCCTTACAGGGCAGCTGAAGGGGGGCGATTAAGCTGTCTTATGTCTCTTCTTATAAGATGGCACCCTCTCCTGGTCAGGAACTTATCTAAACCTAATTCATTTTCCAAGGCCCCATCTTCGAATGCCACGTCAGTCCAGGGGGACACAATTCACCCACAGCAGCATGTTCGGCTCAGTCCTCGCCCTGATCTTAGGAGTGAGTCTGTCCACCAGACTCCTGAGTCTTCTCTTGCTCTTCCATGCTGTAAGCCTCGCTGGGCCAAGGGAGAAAAGTGGCCTGATTCTTGGGTTTGTTGTTAAACAGCTCCATTTGGTTCATAAACCTAAGGCCAGGTCCTCTACCTTGGCCTTTATCTACAATAAACATGATATTCTGGATACATTGTACTTTTTGTGGTTCAGTTAATCACTACCAGCAATTCCCTCTCCCTCTACACATAGAGAATTGTGAATGTCTTTAGCCATATGTCCCAACTGAGCAAAGAATTTTAGGTTCCTGGAGGGTATTTTCCCTCCTTATGAGTGTGTGTGTGCGCGCGCGCGCGCACGTCGGAGAGGGAATTGGTGGTGGTGGTTCATCCGTAACTATGCTTGGCTAGCGTTCCGCATCCACACCCCAGGCACTCACGGGCAGCAGTCTGAGCGTAGCACGAGCCTGCCTTTCATGTAACACATCCTCCGCAACACTTGCTGCTTTAGAAATCAGAGACTCTGTGCATGACTCACCAATATTCAAGGGTAAGGTCACTAGTAGAAAAACCGAATAAATAAGGCACACAGCCACCAAGCCGAATCAAATAAAGGTACATTCGGGCCAGATCACAGAAAAACATTGACTCAACAGATGAAGAAATTAAGAAACATTTTAAACTCAAATAATGACAGAGAGGGGGGGCAGCTCCAGGGTCGATCTATTCAGGTGGCTTATTTATATATCAAGAACTCGGGATCTTTTTTACCTAACATCAACATGTTAAATTACTCAAGAAAGCTTCCCTCGTGGTCATTAAGTGATGGCCACTGCTCCAAGCATCACATCCACCAAGTCATGATAAAATTCATCGGTAAAAGAGGAGCATGTCTCTTCCTCTGTGTTTTTTCAGAACAATAGATCCTTCACCCCAAATCCCTGAGCCAATTTCTAATGTGTCAGGGACCAGGACTTCCTCCTGTTTCCCTCCCTAAACCTATCGGTGAAGAAAAGGTAATGGAATTGGGATGAATCAGGTTTCCTACGTGAGCTACAACGGAAAATCACTCAACCAACAAGGAACGAGGAAAGCCTGTTTGAGTTGGTGACCAACCACGTGTGTTACACTTACCGGACAGAACTGCTGGATAATGCAAAAATATGTTCTTCCTCGTAGAATGCAGGCTCACTTCCCATATCCAACCAAAACCATACGTCCCTCCCCTACTGTGTGCCTGGGGACTTCAAGGTACAGAGGAGACAGAGACTAAAAAACATTTGGATGTTATCAATTGCATCAGCACCTTGAGATAGGAAGGCAGTGATCACATTTAATTAAATTATGTAAATCCTTTCCCAAACGGCTGATGCTCTTGTTTCCTTTCATAAATGGATGAAATGAACAAATAAATCATAGGACTACTCAGATTCAGTTCCTTGGGAACTGTCACATGGTCCCTGCCAATGAACGTAGAGGGGCAGATGCAGAGCATTGACTTTAATAAAATTTCATCAGGACGGTAGGCCGGCCAGCCTACCCTGAGGTTTAAATTAGATGTGCTGTTGCCAACGCAAGAGAGAATCATTTTGCTGTTCAGACAGCCCCTTTGCTGCAACTACTTATGTGGAATATGCACAATTATTCAAGAACTGTTGGCAGTGATGTGATTCATATTAATTAGATAAGAACCATCTGAGAATGCTAAAATATATCCTATTCTTAGCTAACAATTAAAGGCTGCAGCATAATAATCAGGCTTTTGGAACATTTTCTTTAAACCCTTCCATTTCCATTGACCATATTAATTAAATTTAAGTTGTAATTGAAGTATATGACGTTTCTGTACATTTGTAGCTATGATGTTAAGAGCCAACTTGTGGATGACCTAGAGAGATGAAAGAGGCTGAGTTTCCAGATAGCTTTCATGGTATGTGGAAGAGCAATATGGTGTGCAAGTGTGAAATTTCATAGGAGAAAACTTGGCTTTAATTTTTACCTCTGCTACCTAACTCGGTCTTATGCAGATCAATCAACTACTTTTGAAGTGTTTGTTCATCTATGAAGTGGAGGCAATATTATCTGTTGTATAGATTTATTGTATAAAACACTCAGTGCAGTACCTGGCATATGGGAAGATAGATGTTAATATTTATAATGGGTTTGAAATTACTCACGTGTACTTGCTGCTATTAGGCTGAGTAACTGAAACCTAGAAACATATGTAACGTTAACATCATTTTTCTACTCATGTAAATTAAATTCTTTGCATGGGTAAGAATTCAGAACACAACATTCAAAAGATCAAACTTAGAATCTCCTGTGATGGTTAGTTTTATATGTGTAACCTGGTTAGGCCACAGTGCCTAGATATATGTCAACTATTATTCTAGAAGTTTCCATGAGGATGTTTATGGATGAGATTAGCATTTAAATCAGTGGACTTTGAGTGAAGCAGATTGTCCGGCATAATGTAGGTGGGCCTCGTCCAATCAGTTGAAGGCCTGAATAGCACTTAAGCTTCCCTGAGCAAGAAGGGATTCTGCCAATGGACAGCCTTCACATTTGAAGGGTCTCCAGCCTACTGGTCTACCCTGTAGATTTTGGACTTGCCAGCCTTCATAATCACCTGAGTCAAGTCCTTAAAAGAAACTACTTTTACATATGTATTTGTACATATCCTGCTGGTTCTGTTTCTCTAGAACCCTGACTCTATACCTCCTCAGCCAGGAAAAGCATGTCACGTGTGAGAGACAGCAGTTGGCAGATGTGATATTAGCATCATGGCCTGAGCACACGCCACCAGGTATGCCCCTTGCCAGTGGCTACAGGACAAAGTAAATTCTGTGTCCCATCCTGGGGAGCCAGGGCCACACCTACTAGTCTCACTGACGCCCTTAGAAGGACAGTTTAGTCTTTGCAGTACCAGAGTTTAAAGCCTCATTTACTAATTTCCCCAAAATATATATCTAACTTAATAATATCTCCTTATTTTATCTCCATTTTAGGTTTCATTCCACCTTTCCTGTCAAAATGTGTTGTCTGACCTCTCAGGACTTCCATTACCTTATACCCTTAACCTCTTACCTATCCACCTACCTACTGCTCCATTTTCTGGTATGTTCCGAGGCGCTGCCCTCTATTTAGGTTTTTGTTTGCTTATTTTTTTGCATCAGGAAGAAAGCAACAATATAGTCATACTTTCTAACAGCAAAATTGGGTCCTCTTTTAGCTAACTTATGGGACTATAGCTACCCCTTAAAGAGAGTAATATAATACTTGGTCAATTGCAGGCCAAGATAAAGTTTAGAAAGTCAAATTAAATTACTTTATTGAAAAGAAAGACAAAACAACTGGGAATTATTTTCTCCTTACTCCCACAAAAAAAGGATTAACAAGAGGACTTAACATTTACTAATCCTGGAAATTTATCTTTTTAAACCTAGTTTATGTCCTTTAAAACCAAATTCATAGCAAAACTACATCCCAGCCAGGGTAAAGATGATGAACAGAGTCTGAATTAAGACGAACGTACAAAACTGAGACATCACAGTTCAGCCTACATTGAAATGGGAACCAGAGTGAGGAAATACAAGCCTGGTTAATATCCAGGGCATGTGCGTATCAACAAGTTTCTGTGACTTGGATTTTATCCCTGCATCCTGTAACCTTGAACTTTATCCCTGAGTCCTCTACAAGCTGAACTCCCAGTGAAATAATGTATTTGTGTTCCATTTTACCAGCAGGGTTGAAAATGGACACTCATGTGAGGCTTCAAAAATTCCACTTTGAAAATCTACAGACAAAACTATTCAAGGTTTGGATTGAGGGAACATTCTCTCTGAATACCTGGAATGTGACAAATGTTTAGGCATACGTGTTGAAGGTTATCAATACTATATTAACATTTTAAAAAGAATGTGAATGCTTTTATCCCCAAGTTTTGAGGACAATAGTTGTGATGGGCAGAATCTAAAGATACCACCTAGTTACTCAACCCAACACCATCTAGGTAGGCTGTGAAGGGATTTTGCAGATGTAATTGAGGTTATGGACCTGAAATTAGAAAACATATCCTAGATTATCCTTAGGGGACCAGTCTAATCACTTGACCCCTTTAAAGCAGAGAAAGTTTCCCAGCTGGAGTCGGAGAAGAGATGAGGCAGAGAGATGGGGCAGAGACGCTGGAAGGGAGCCTGTTGACCTGTCCAAGCTGAGAATGACCCCCTGTGAACAGCCAGCAAGGCAACGGAGACCTCAGTCCTACAGCCACGTAGGACTAAGTTCTACCAACAGCCTGAGAAACTAAAAATATTTTCTCCTGAAGCCTTCTGCCAAGAGGCTGGGTCAGCCAGAACCTTGACTTCTGCCTTGTCAAACCCAGCGCAGGGCTCTTTGAGTCTCTGGGTTCCTGGCTCCACAATAGCAAATCTGTGTGATTTTCTGCTGCTGAATTTGTAATAATTTGTTACAACAGTACAGCAGTACAGTGCTAATCTAGTACTCAAAACCATATTTTCTTATATTTTCTACTCCCTCTATTTCCTCCCCTTCTAAAGTAGCAAAAGCGATTTTCAAAGGATTCACAAGAGGGAAAAATCTACATTTTGCAGATGCATCCCACAAATTTAAATTTGCCAAGAACAAATTATTCAAATTAGTATTTTTCCCTAAAATCAGACTGGTAAAAAAAAAACAAGCACAAATTAATATTGAAAATGCATGGCTCCGCATTCTCTCTCTGCGATTTACAAGTTTATGTGACTTTGGGCACATCCGTAATCTGTTATAATGTAGTTCCCATGTGGGTGAGTGGGGGAAATACACCGACATCCCAGTGTCATTGTGAGGATTAAAGTGATTTTTTAAAATGTATCCCTTATGAAAGTTTGCAAAATAATTCTTAAAAATACAGAAAGATAAGCCTTTATTACCTAAATTCATCATTTTGTAATTACAGAAGTAATCTATATTTATTGCGAAATGACTGAGAAAAAACAGATGAGACAAGTCATCTTTTTTAAAAAGAAAGAAGATAAAAGCATAATTTGACATTTTGGAACAATTCTTGTCAATAGTTTGGTGTATAGATCCACACATTCTATTTTTGCATCCTGTAATACATACATAAATAAACAATGTGTATATAGAGTATGGCAGGGAAACTTACTGATGGTTTTTCTTCATTTTCACCACCAGACAGAGATCAGAAATAATGAGAATGGATTCACTTTTTCTTTCCCAGGGAAACTAGCAATGGAGCTTCACAGACTCAGGTTCCCTCAGCGGGGTCTTCTCTCCCCATCCCCTAACAGGAAGAATTTTCCCTTGCCTGGGGAGAAAGGGCCACCTCCATCTCTTAGGCTGGGGGTCCTCCTGGGCAGTCCAAGGGCACAGGTAGGGCATCCAGGGAGAACGGCTCCAGCGACCTCTGAGAAGGTCTAAGTCAGTCTCGGCAAAGATGCCATGTGCATGCAAACCCGATGGTCAGACTACCCGCCACCTAAATACATACCATGGTGAAATTTTAAAATGTGCCTTTCCTTACGTCCAAAATGTGGAGTGAAAAAACCTTACTCATGTAATAGTTTCCTCAAAATTCTATAACCTGCTTTTTTCATTGAATAGCTTAACTTTTTTTATATATCAATAAATGTCAAGCTACAAAGTCATTTCAAACACTCCATAATATTCTTTTGGATAGATGTTCCACACTTCTGTATTAATAACACATTTTTAGACATTTCAGTCAAATCCAAATTTTCATTGTTGTAAACAATGATGCTGTCAAGCTCCATTATCTTTAACGGAATGAAAGAGTAGGTCAAGGTGACCCGTGCTTTGTAGCGGCCAAGCCAGGAAGCCAAGAGGCACAATGGATGGAGGTCATCACTGGGACACTCAGCTACATCCACTGAAGAATGAAAGGCCCCTCTATAAGATCTACCCTGACTATATGGTCTGTTTTACAGCTTTGGGATAGCTCGCTCTGCGGTCCTTATTTCCTTGGGCTTTTCAGTTGTTTTCCTCAGAGAGAGGTAGCATCTTGAGAGCAAGGCAACAAATGCATCGTGTTTCATGGTCTCCACCTTTCTCCCACGTTCAGCAAAAACTAAATGTATAAAACTCATAGAATGATTACGACAAGACCTGTTCTGTAGGCTAAACCCATATTCAGGTGAAAGTTTTTTTTTAATATGAACTAGACTTACCTTTAAAATTATGTTGTGACTTGGCCTCCCCCGCTCCCTGTAACGGTTCAGCGCTCTTTCTAACACCTAAGGATTCACCTCCTGACCTGTGTAAGCCGACTGCGGTTTTCAAGGCAGTAGGGGGACTATGAGGGCGCCTTCCAGCACCAACAAAGATGGACAATTTTGCGAGGGAGGCTGTACGGCTGGGTTTTTGCAGTCCTTCCGTTTCATGATTTAATAAACATGTATGATGTAACTTCATAGGCTCATGTTTTACTCCATTTCAATGCTCAAAATTTTCCCAGTCCCCAGGGATCGAATGTTGAACATATAAAACTATGTCTCCAAGCACAAACTTCAAATACATTGAAATAAGTCTCAACATTGAACGAAAAATATTTGGAGAGGGAACTCTCCTGTATCGAACCTGGGCAATAATGACTTGATAGAACACACCAGAACAAATCAATACAATTATTTCATCGAATTGTTCCTTGATTACATGTGGTCCCATTCTCCCTTGGCTGCTGTGCTGTCTAGTCCAAATAGCTTGTTAGCTAGAAAACCCTGGACCGACAGCTAGCTGGTGTGTCCTGTGGCCTGGCTTCCGGCCTCCTCTCCCCTGAACTCCGCGGGCAAGCAGCCACAGTGAGCTCCCACCTTTGGAGAGCTGTTATCACTGAGTAGCCAGGAATAAGCCCATGGTGTAGAATCTAACTATAGCATCATGGAAAAACATGGTCTGGGTGAAATGTCCTCAAAGTTCCGTATAACGAGGAGAAAGGAGAAGTATCCAGGAAAAAAATCAATAGCCTCCAAGGGCAAGTCTTGTCAATACGGTGCTGTTAAGAGATCCCAGGGCTCCCCAGAAACAGTATCTGTCCAGCCTTCACCTAGTTTTGATTCCTTTAACAGGGACCCCAAAGTCCATCTTCACACACAGCCTTTAACGGATGAAGAACCCAGGGAAAATCAGTGTTCTTCTTCCCACCTGCAGCCCTTTTCAGGTGCTTTGCTAGTTGCAAACCGACGGTGGCTTTGAAAGGGAGAAAATGCGGGAAGAAAGGGAAAGGAAGCGGTTCAAAATGACGGGTATGGCAGGGGAGAGAGCTTTGACCGCTTTGCCTCAGTTCTTCACGCTGGGATAAGGACTAGAGAAAGATTCACCCTCACACTCACACACAAAGTTTATGTTTTGTTTTTCAACCTCAGATTTTTGAAAAGTCCCAGATGATGATACTGTCTCTTTCTGAGGACGCAACAAGAGTGACTGTGCAGCCACTGGTAGCCTGGAGCCCCCTGATGGGATCGTCCTGACCCGCCTCCCAGGAGACAAATTCAACAAATGTTAATATAAAGACCAGCCTTGAGGGTGACTGCAATTATGTGGAAGAGGAAAAAAATCCATCATTGCTTTAACTGTCTTACCAGGATTAGTGGAGGGAGAGAAAGATGGTTCTGCGTGTAACCGGGAATGCCGTGTGCGTGTGCTCTTTTGACTTGTGACCTTTCATGTTTTTTGCGTGTTGGCACTGGAGACCCACTGCGCTTTGCTAACGAATTCTCTAATGAGCTCTAGATGTCATCCCTCCGCGTGGCTAACAGGGGCATGTTGAATGACCATGAAATAAATAAGTGACAAGAAAAATCCATCTGAACAATCTGATGTTCTGGCTTCCCTCAGCACACACAAATAAAGCGGTCATGGGAACATGTACTTGGGCCCAAAGAGAATCTTAGCCTTCCAAAGGAGGAAGGGGCAAAATAGTTGGTAGTCGGAATGAAGTTCATGTTAATTACACAGACAGCATGTGTATGAACTTGAATTATAGTTTACTTAGAAAAGTTCCAATTTCCATATTAACTCACAAGAGTGAGAGATCATGCAAGCCTTCAGACCAAAACAAAAACAAAAACAAAAAAAGGAATGTATGATGTGCTAGATTTTCTTCCGTGAATCCTTTAGTACAATTGCCACTGAGCTTGACAAATGGAAAGACACTGTCAGTCTTTATGTTATTTCCTTTGTAGATGAAACCTTTGATTCCAACAAAAATAAGAGACCTGCCCTTGAGATGCTAAAAAACAGTCTTTGGAATTTACCTTACAAAGCACATTCCCAAACAGGAACTGCTTCCTGTGCTTTCGTGGTGAACTCTGCAGGCAGAATTGTTTCTTGGGAAGCAAAGGCAGCGTTGGGGCACCAGCTCTGGCGGGTTGAGTGAGTACTGAGTCATTTCACCCTACCATCCTTAGGGGTAACGAGCAAGTTCTAATTTCAAACCAAGGAAAATGAGCAAGAATTTAATTTCTAATGTACCATAACTAAGGTCATCAGTCAGAAACCAGCAAAACACCCTACCCATGCCCAGAATGAAATCATCTGCGCCAAGGATTACACCGTGACTCAACACAAACTCCTCAGCGGTTTGGCAACCCCTAGCTCTCTACTTTGCACGGAGAAGTTAAGTAATCTACTTGAGAAAGGTTAATAGGAAGAGCAAGTGTATTTCATGTCTGCTACTCAGTGTTACCAGTCCAAAATGTTAGGTATGGTTTTTAAGAGTGTTTGTTGACAATTGTACAATTCAAGCCCAGCTTTAAATGTAGCATTTTTATTTATATATCGGATTTCCTAGTCTATAGGTTAGATGCCAGATTGGTATAAATAAAGGAAAAATCCCTTGGTAGTTTTACATGCAAATATGACACTCACCTGTATTGCTCCCCAATTCAAGAATTAAAGCCACTATTTTGAGAATGGTGAAGCATGTCAGGAATTGTGCTATTTTCTATGAATTATTCATTATTTCTCACAGGAATACTGTGAGGTAGGTATTGTCTTCTATGTTTTTTAGAGAAGAAAACCTGGATATAAAAAATTAAGTAATCTGCCCAAGTTCAAATGGTAAATGGTGAACTTGTAGCCTCACATTTTTTTCTGACTTGAAAGCCATCTTATTTTCCTTACAGTATTTTACTATAAAGTGGTGTCATTTTAACATTTCCTTATTTAAGTAACTTTTTGAGAATCCAATAAGCAAATAATTGATGAGTCTGAGTTACAGAAACAACAGAGCAGACCCTAAACACCAAATTTAATATCATTGTCAAACACAGAATATAATTTTAACAAAGGATTTAATATGCTTAAAGAAATTAAATAGGCAATCAAAAATATGAACTGATTATAGTGAGATGAAACAACAAAAAAATTTATCAGATTTTTTTTTCTTTTCTGATCCAGGTTTTTACTCTTATTTCTGTTCAAAGTTCAATCTTGTCATGGAAAACTATTTTCTCTGTAGCATCACATTTTAAAAACATCAAAGTATTTAATGAAATAAACCACTGAATGTAATAGAACCAGAAGTGTGGATACATGGGACAGACTGAGAAATGTCAGAGGGAAGCAGGGAGGGGGACTGGATGGAAGAAATGAGGAGATTAGCTGATGAACATACGCACAGCCCACGGACACAGACAACAGTTCGGGGCAGGAAGGGCAGGGCTGGGAGCAGGTGGGCAAAAATGGGGGAGGGAATGGGGTCATCTGTAAGAGGGTCAACAATAAAATTTTTGTTCAAAAAAATTTGAAAAATAAAACAGAAACCAGGAATTATATGAAAAAGAAAAAAAAAAGATCTGCAGAGAAATTTTTTATATCTTGGTTGTTTTATCTCAGTAAAAATTAGTTTAAAAATTCAAAATATTCAAATATATACAAAAGTGGGAGAATAATATAAAATGCTATAATAACAGACATCCATTTACCCATCAACAATAGTCAGCAGTCGTCAATTTGGAGACACTCATGTCCAGCCACAGTCCCTCCCCCATCCCCTACTGAACTTGGGAGTAAACCCCAGACATCATTTTATCCAATCTGTAAACATTTCTATATTTATCTCTAAAAGACATTCTTTAAAAATAAATAACCGCAATACCATGATCACCCTTGAAAATGACTCCTATTTTTTTTCAATTTTCTCATCATGTTGTTTTACAACGTGCTTCCATCAGGGCTCAAATGTGCACGGTAATTGTTTCATGTCCCTTAAGGCTGCCTTCTTCAATAGATTGCTCCTTCATCTTTCTTCCTTCTTTCCTCGTAACCTGTTTGCTGAAGCAGCTAGGCCCTTCATCTTGTAGATTTCTGAGCGCTGTATTTCATTTGTCGAAACTGAGTTTTTCTGATTGCCTCTCTGCGGTGTCATTAACGTGCTCCTCTATGTCCTGTGTAAGCTGTACACCGGCGGTTAGAGCTCAGGGCTCAGGGCCAGGTTTTGTTGTTTTCATCTTTTACTTTTTGGCAACAATGGTTTATGAGTGGTTTGCACACTTCCAACAAGAGACAGAAAATGTCTGTCTTTCTTTTTTGAGGTTAATAATTCATAATTATTGCCTAGGTCCATCACTTCAGTAGAGGTTGCAGAAATAATAACATTCAATTCCATGATTCTTCACTCATTTGCTCCAATGCTTCCATAAAGAGAATTTTGTCTTATCAGCATTTGATTCCCCTAAGGCATAATCCAGAAAGAAAAAACAGGATGAAAGTTTTACTCTGTCCCTTATTCACCAGTTTCCAGAACAATGCATTGGGTGCCTAGCATTCTCCAGAAGTGTCCAATTGACACCATTACCATATTTTTGCCATGTATAATGCACACTTTTTTGCCCAAATTTTTGCAGGAAAAATAAGGATATGCATTATACATACCATGGGTATAATACTGGGTATAATAATCCCATGTATAATGGGCACAAAAATGTGGGTGAGCAGTATCCATGGCAAAATACGGTATTTTTCAATTAGTATTATCATTAACTCATACCTCTAAACATGTCTGGTGTATTTGAACCTACCACATTTGTTTTACTTATTCATTACCAAATCGTCCTCCCTTGGCCCATGGCAGCTTCACTAAGTGGACTCCCGAATCTTTTTGCCATGCCCTGATCATCTTTCCGACAATCCTTGCTCTTTAGTTTTTGAAAAAACACTTTTTAAAAAGTTTTCAGAGTAAAGTTGTCTTGATTTTATCTGTCCCTAAGGCCGACGATAGCTATGGTCACAGCTGTCCACCGCCATGACGCTTCCCAGACCAAAGAGGAAGAGAGCCACCCAGTCAACCCACAGGAGCACCAGAAAATAATAAAGAATTGTTGCTTGAAGGCACTACATTTTGATCGTTTTTTAAATAAAGTGATATGTAGTCTTCAATATATTATATTCCCTCAACTCGACTCCATCATGGTTGGGTTATTTTGTTTGCTTTTTGTTTAAATTTTCACTAGTACCACGTCACAGCAGCGTACAGAGACAGTCCACATTCGCGTGCAAGGCCGCATCGTCGTACTTCACTGTGCGGCCTCTGGCACCGGACAAGCAGTCCGCTGCTGACAGCATTGGGCCCCTTTCCATTCTTCCACCGTTACAATTCGGCCTCAGTGGAAAGCCTATGGGGCGCTTGTGTCTTTTTACACTTTTTTTTTGGCGGGGGGGCAAAGCTCTTTTGGTAAAGGGTAAACTAGAATTTGCAGACATGAAAAGAAATAGAACAATTAAAATTGAAAATCAATGTGTAAGTTAATAAAGAAGTAATCACTTCTGAAAACAGAACTAATGAATTAGGTTATAAATCTGTTAAATTACATACAGTGCAACCAGGAGCCAATAAAGTGGGAAATATGAAAGAAAGGAAAGATAAAGAACCTAGAGAATAGACGGGAAGTTGCATTGGTGGTGGGAGTTACAGGAGATGATATAAGTTTGGGAAAAAGCAGTTGAGTTGACAGCTGGTAATATTCAAAACAATGAAGGATATAACTCCTCAGAGTTAGTACACGAATCTATGGATTTAATTAAAAGAAGTCCTTGATAGTAAAATTCCAGACACCAGAGCAAAGATCTAAAAGGACATTGAAAGAAAAGAAATGACCTGCAAAAAAGTTCCCTCATCCTGCCAGCTGCCTTCCCCACGGCAACAGTGGGAAGAAGCAGCAAAGTGAAACCATATATTCAAAGAGTTGACAGAAAATAACCGTCAAAAGTTTTACACACACAAGAAGTTATACTTCCAAAATAAAAGCAAAATAAAAATATTTTCAGGTTGAAAAAAATGGTCCTGAGGAATTCTACAACCAGCAAGTCTTCATCAAAAGAGAAGCCTAAAAGATATACTTTGAGAAGAACAAAAATAATCCCAGAAGACAGGTCTACTTTGAAAGGGGCAACAAGAAGCAAAATATAATTGCAAGCATTTATTCAAATGTGTCAACATGGATGTGCATAAAAATAATAATGTCTAATTTATAGGATTATCAGAGTGAAATCATATTAAAATAGCAGATAATATGATAACATTTGGGAAATAGGTTATTTGAGTTATATGTACATTAAAACTTCAAGAGTAATCATTAAAAACCCAAGAGTAAAGTTGATAACTTCCAAGTAAGCAGGAAAAACAAAAAATACAACGATTATTTAATCTTGAATTAAACAAGGAAAAGGAAAACCAAAATGGCAAATGGAAGGCACAAATAAGATGATATAGACACAATAAAATTAATAACACAAGTAATTTAAATGAATTAAGGTTATTCATTAAAAGGAAACACTTTCAAAATTTTTTAAATTTCTGGCATTGTATTGCTCACAAAAGAGTCATTTATCACAAAAACAGAAAGGAAGAGAAATCATGTACCCAACAAATACTAACCAAAATGAAGCACTGTTATTTTCAGACAAAGAAAACCTAAGGCAAAAGGCATTAATAGAGGAAAAGAATGCAATGCATCAAAAATATATATCAATTTGAAATCTGTTGGCACCAAACAATACAGCTTCAAAAATCAATAAAGCCAAAATTGTAAGAAGTATGGAAGGAAATCAATAAATTCACCACCATGGTGGCTGAATCTCAGTAATCAGCAGATGAGCCAAATAAAAAAAGAGACCATTTAAAATTGATAAAACACAATTAAAAAGTTTGATCAGTGGGTTTGTGCAGACCCACATACTCAGCGTCACAGACTGCATTCCTTGTCAGCACAAAGGAACATTTGTGGAAATTCTCCATCTACTGAGCATGAAACGAATCACATGTCCACTCAACAAAAGAACTGGTAAAACTACAGATCATGTTTCCTAAATGCAAGGCAATTAATTTAAATGTGACAGAAAAATGTAATAAAAAACAACAGGAAATAAACTCTGAATTGTCTAAATTTAAAAAAAAAACTTTAAGGAAGAAATCATAATGGAAACTATAACTATTTTAAAGTGAATCATAATGAAAAAATATTGCATATTTAAAATCTATTAGTGTAGTTAAAGTTGTTCTTCAAGAAAAAATTAGTCTTAAAACTTATAAACTTTTTTAAAACTGAAAAATAGCAACCTATGCATCCAATTTAAAAAGTTAAACTAACAGTATCAACCCCAAATGCAGTGACAGGAAATGCTTTAGTTTGAATATTTGTGTCCCTGCCTCAAACCCCAATCTGTATGTCGAAACCCTAACTCCTAAAGAGGATGTAACAGTAGGTGAGATCTTTGAGAGGTGACAGGGTTATGGGGTCAAAGCTTCAGGAACAGGATTAGCGCCCTTTCAGAAGGGGCGCGGAGAGATGCCCTCCACATCATGAGAGGCGCAGCAGGAAGACACCCGCTATGGACCAGGGAGCAGGTCTTTATCAATTAGAAGGTTACCCTGCCCGTGACTTGAGAACTGGGAGAAATAAAGTCTGTGGTATTCTGTTATCAGTCTGAATGGACTAACATAGGTATTTTTTTAAAAAAAAATGTGGGGGAGAGAGAGCAGAAATTAGTGAAATAGATAAAAATACAAAGAGAGCGACTGTCAAACCAAACTCATACACTCAGACGGTTTAATGTCATATATATGGGACATAATGCAAGGAATCAGAAAGAGTATAATTTGCTTATAGTACATTTAAAATAAAAAAATAAATGAAGAAAAACTGACTTCGTGCATTTTAATGAATTTCATTCCTAGTGAAAAAGAGACTGATATTTGTCCCCTTACCCCAAAATCTGGAAATGCGGTAAGTTCAGATCAGAATCCTTGAAAGGGCAGCCCTGGACGGGAACCACAGTGTCGTGGGAACCCTAGACATCTAGGGGGAAGCTTGAAGACCAGGGTCACCAGGGAGCAGCAGGCTTCCGATTGGAGAGGAAAGCCACAGAAGGGAACAGGCTAAGAGCAGAGTTTCTACAACTCCGGGATGAGGTGCAATTGCTGGACTACGCCGCGCGGCAGGCAGATTCCTACGCTGTGGTCTGCCAAGCCTGAGGATGTGGAAGGCAGGGCTATGCCTTCTAACTGGTTAACCGTTTTCCTTACCAGTCAATCTCCCTATCTTTCCTCTGTGCTTTAAACATTGCCAATCTCTGCCCGCCCCCCAAAAAAAATACTTTTCAAATTGTTCCAAGAAGTTGAGATATTTGGCAAAACAAATATCTAAGAAATTGAAACTTCCTAATCTGAGCAAAGAAAATGCTGAACCTGGCTTACTGGGAAGATGAGTTACAGTTTCAGGAACTAGAAGAAGAATTCCTGAAGAGACCCTGAAAGTCTTCTACACTGAATTGCATTTTATTAACAATTTCAGTTAAACCAGCCCCGAAACCACAGGATAGATTTTTTTCTCCTTAATTCAGCTTTATTGACCTCCTTTGATTCAAAGCACCAATATTTATGGGGCAGAAATTTCCAACTGACTCTTAAAAATTGGTTTATTTCATTCTATATGAGAGTTGATGCCACAAAGATAGAGAACAAGCATTTCCCACACACTTTCATGGCAAGTTTCTCTCTCCTAGTAATAAACACATTCATTCTCCCAGTAGCATCCCCGACACGGGGTTACTGCTGGGGAAACAGCTGGAACTATTCTCAAGCTCAGAGGAAACATTTTTAAGCAAATATGTACCGTTCTAAACAACAACAAAGCAGGGACTGAGAGAAACATGGAATAGCAACTCAGTGAAAGAGGGAAATGGAGAGACAGACAGACAGATAGACACAGTGAGAAACAGAGAGGTGCACTGTGCCTGAGAAGAGATTTGAACAGACACTTCACAAAAGTAAATGTATGGGTGGCAAAAAAAAAAGGTCAAAAGATGCTCACCATCATTAGTCATCAGGGGAAGGCTAATAATGCAAACCACAGTGAGTTAGTACTGTGCAGCCACAGAACGGCTACAGGGAAAATGAGATATCAGCAAGGATGTAGAATGAACAGCTCTCTCGGCCACTGCTGGTAGAGATGTAAAATGGTGCAGTCAGTTTGAAAATACTTTGACTGTTTCTTACGAAGTTAAACATATGACTCAGTAATTCCACCCCTAGGTATGTACCCAAGAGAAATGAAGACATACCTCCACCGAAAGACTTGCACACCAATATTTATAGCAACTTTATTCATAATAGCTTACAGCTGGAAACAACTCAAATGGCAAGGAACAGATGAATGAATAAACAAATTCATTCAATGGAATGCTACTCGTTAATAAAAGAGAATGAACCACCGCTACAGGCAATATCACAGATATATCTCAAAAACATTCTGGAAGCTAGATACAAAAAAATACATACTGCATGATTCCATGCATATGAAACTCTAAAAAATGCAAACTAATCTGCAGAGACATAAAGTACATCAGCGGTTACCTGGGACAGAGGTAAAGAGGTGCTGAATGCAAAGGGAGATTAGGAAACTTTTACAGTGATGAAAATACTCGGTGTAGCGATTGGAGTAATAGGTACATATATGTTTCCATTTGTCAAAACTCATCGAAGTTACACTTGTGGAACTGCCTTTTGACCCAGTGGTCCCACTTCTGGGAATATAGCCCAAGAACCCCAAAATATCAATCAGGAAGAATATGTACCCCTATGTTCACAGCAGCGCTATTTACAATAGTCAAGATCTGGAAGCAGCCCAAGTGTCCATCAGTAGATGAGTGGATAAAAAAGCTCTGGTACATTTACACAGTGGAGTACTATGCAGCTGTAAAAAAAGAAGGAAATCTTACCTTTTGTGACAGCATGGATGGACCTGGAAATTATTATGTTCAGTGACATAAGCTGGTCAGAGAAAGACAGATACCATGTGATCGCACCGCACTTATACGTGGAATCTAATGAACATAATAAACTGACAAAGCAGAACCAGAGGTAAGGACTCATGGAACAGATTGACAGCTGTCAGTGGTGGGGTGGGGGGCAGGGCGGACTGGATGGGAAAACGTGGAGAGATTAGCCAAAGAGCATTTGCACATGACCTGTGAACACAGACAACAGGGCAGTGAGGGCCAGAAGGAGGAGAGGGCGGGGTCTGGGTGCAGGTGGGCAAAGGTGGGGGCAGGAAGTGGGAGACACCTGTAATAGTGTCAACAATAAAAATAAAAAATAAAAATGGGTGATTTTAAGTGCAAATTATATCTCAAAAATATTTAAAAGGTTTTATTGAATTTTATTAAATGTGAATTGTATCTCAAGATTTTTTTTAAAGATTTGAAACACAAAAGAGAAAGCACTTGAGAAGAATGAAGGAGATAGTGAGGGAATTAGAAGGAAAGAAGCTTCATTTGTCTTTGAAAATGTGTCAGACTCAGCGGTGGATGCAATAATTGCCGTAGCATTTTACACAAGGTTAAAGCAAAGGAGAAAGCCAGCCCTCAGCTCTGAATCAGGCTGATAGGACAAATCCAGAATATGGCCACAGGCTTCTTCCTTCTGCTCTGATCAACTATTTTGTCCACGAGTTGGGTTCTTTCAGTTCTAATATTTTATGATTCCATGCTCTGCAATAATGTATTGGAATCTATTTAGCAAACCTACAGAAAGCTTACAGCTAGAAAGGATAACCACCTATACTTTGGGTGACAGATTCGGGATTCCAAATCATTCTGACACAGAGGAACGCGGGACTGAAACCAACAAGATGAAATATAAAATGACAAATCACTTGAAGTTTGGTTTAAAGATTCAGTTGTGCAAACATAGTTTTGAAATAATCTGTCTTCCTTTAATTAAAAGAAAAACACATTTTTCAAAGGAGAAAAATCCTTTGTAATAGATTATATATGTGTGTATGATTCCATTTATAGAAACCTGTAGAAAATGTGAACTAATCTATAGTGGCATAAAGCAGATCAGTGTTTGCCTGGGGACAGAGGTACAGCGGCTGTTGACAGAAAAGGAACCTTAGGGATCTTCAGGGGTCATGAATACATATACACACACGTATATACAATTTATTGCAAAGTGAGTAAGCCAGGTTGTCCAATAATTACTAAAACTCCCATGCAATATTAGACTACATGAGGTGAAGGTAACATCCAGAACGTTGCAAACTATAGCCTCATTCAATTCTGTATTACTCAGACCGCACCTGGGATATTGTGTTCAATTACGAACGGCGGATCGTTAGCAGGACTCCTACAGAAGGGAGACAAAGCTCGTGAGAGATGCTCCGTAACATATCGTGGATCAGAAGGCTAAAGCAATGAGGGTCATAGTAGTTTCCAAATCTTTGAAGCACTACAAAGTATAAGAGAAAGAGAAAATGTACTGTTTTACTAATTAGGATCAATGTAAGTTACAAAGAGGTAGAAATAGCTTAACATAAGGAAGTTGACTGTATTGGCTACTTCATAATAGCATGGACTATCTCTTGATGTATTATGTCATTGAAAATAATCGTGCAAAGGATACGGGATCAAATGATAAAGATATCAGACTAGGAAATGCACCATGAGGGGAGAGGTGAAACTAGACATCACTGATTAAAAAATTGGGAAGGAGGGTTTTCATCCAGCCTTAATGGTGGAAAATATACATAAAGACAAAAAGACAGAAAAGAGATAACGGGGGTATACTGGGAAGAGAAGATAGTCCATGTAATAATGCAATCATGTGCATTTTTTTAAAAAAATAGTCAACAATGTGTAACATAGTATAAAACACCAACCTGCCTAAAATGTAGTTTTCTCGTTAGGGAATTGCACCTTGATTAGCCTGGGTAGGTAAGCAAAACCTTGATGTCAGGATAGGTGGTTTAATACTTGACTGTGCTGAGCCACAAGCTAGAAGGTGACGCTGTCGAATACATTTTAGAGTCAGATGCTTTGCTTCTTCGTTCATATCATCAGTAAGGGAGGCATTTAAGGGAAGACATCCCAGAACTTGCCCATGAGATTGGAGAAACAGTTTGTTGGTTGAGGAAGAAAGGGAAAGAGAGGGAAATGTTTGGGAAACAAAGAAAGGACTGGAAAGGTAAAGTAGAATTATCATCAAACCCAAATCCTAGCCCCAGTTTGGTAACTTTAATGCTAACCTCTAACTTTTACGTGAAATAACAATTAAAAGAGGGGGGTCACTGGCAGCCTAAGAAAGAATTTATGGGTGACGGAATAACGTCGATGACCACAGCAACATGGACAGGCAGAGAGAAAGAGGACTGGTCTTCCGAGTTGACCCCCATGTGTCCATGGGGCTGGCCAAACAGACCCCAGGCGTGTGAGAAACTTGCTTCGAGCTGAGACTCTTCTGAGAGAGAGGGAGAGTACACAGCATGTCTAAAGTTCCTTATTTCCTGTGTTTGTGTTTCTCGGTATTTGTTAAGATGGATGAATTCTATGCTTCATTGCACACAATAGTTAAAGCAAGGGAAAATTAAATGTTGACTCAGTTTGATTAAAGTATAAATCTAAATGCATCATTGGGAAAGAGAATCAGAGAGGGAGAAGAAAGATTCATTAAGCATTTACATATAAAGAAATTTGGCTTCTTAATATCCTTGGATGGGTCGGAAGTCATAAAGTCACAGACGTGACAGTTTAACACTCTATGCATTTAACATTCAGAAGCTGGACTTCCCTGCAAGGCCGATGCAAATTAAATCCCTAAAGCCTAAGGAAGAGGCAGAAAAAGCTCAGGCTCTCGTCTTTTATAAAAAGGAAAACATGGAGGCTGTGGCCAGACACTGGTATTTTCAAATGGTCAATGCATGTCTGAAAAATATGTAAAACTTAGTCAAATAGAGGTAACGAATCCATGAAATATGTCCACATAGATTGGTACAAATTAAGATGAATAATATTTCTGAGTAACGGGGAGAGGTGAATTGGGCGTACTGTAGGAGAAGAAAATTCTCAACTTTCTGAAGTGCAATCTAATACACGGCACATATTTTTGATCCAGTAGTTTCACTTCTGGGAAAAGATTTATTGAGCCTCTACCACATGCCAGTCGCTGCGCTAGGTCTTGGATGATAATTTAATGCTTCCAGAAAGCACAGTGGAAAAAGTCTAGACTGGGTGAAAGAATGGGGGAGAAGTAGCAGCGAGTGAAATGGGGTAAATACCTGGCCTGGATCTTTTCTTCTGATGGTAAAGTAACTAAGGATGAAGATGACAACATCATCACTATCATAAGTGATGTGCTGCAGGATGCAGGGACAAATGCAATCGTGAATGACAGTTTTGAAAATGCAAAACATATTGAATACATAGAAATGGCAACACCAAGAGCTACAGAGGCCAGACTATGCATTCGGTCTTCTTATCCTCCAGAGCCCTGCTACTCAGAGTGTGGTCCATGGCCCATTATCACTGGCATCCCCTGTGAACTGGCTAGAAAGGCAAAATCTTAAACCTCATTCCTGACCTACCAAATCGAAATCTGCATTTTAACAAGTTCCCTACGTGATTCACAATCATGCGAAAGTTCGGGAAATATTGCTCAAGAACACACATTGCCAACTACTCAAACACAACAGATGAACTCAGAGTGGCGTTACAACTAGGATGCCAGGAATTATGCATCAACCTGTATCCAATGTGTCTCCACCGCATCCTGTTGAGCTATGGCTACTTAGTGGTGGGAATATGCAAGGCGATGGATTTCCTGTGTCTCTAGAAAAAAGGAGATGCAGAGAATTGTAAAACAGGACTGCAGAAAAAAATAGAACTACGTGATTATGTCTATGCTCCAGGAGGTGTTTGTGCCTGAGTGATAAGAGGTTGTTGAGAGCATCAGAAGGACTTACATCCGATTTAAGAGGGAATTCTGTTTTGCAGGGAGTCAGTAGTGTGTATTCAGACCACAGGCATGAGCGTGATTGGATAGACTGGCGTCTGCCGCAGCCAGAACCCTCAGGGACGAGGAGACCTTGAGCCACAAGGATGAGGGAGTGTACCAGTCCTGGCCTCGGGAGAGCACTAGGAAACGGAGGATTGGACAGCTGCCCTGGGGTGGATGTGATGAGCCTCGCAACAAAAGCCCACTGCACACGCCCTCGGACCCTGGCCAAGACACAATCTGTGAGTGTGCTACTGAGATCAGCCTTGTCAATGAGATGGGCGGCTGGCAGCAATGTTTCCAGGAGGTTCACCAGGAGTCTGTCAGAGCGCCAACCTCAGCCTGCAGGGAGCCACTCCACTTTCAGGAACCTGCCCTTGGAGGAGCCACCATGTGAGTGAGTACCCTCTCACGCACATGTGTGTTTGGGGGTGGGGTGGGGATGGGAGGCGGGTGATAGAATGGCTGATATTCCTACAGTTGCAAGGGAGAAGCAAGCCTCCACCTGTTCAAAAGTAAGCTCCCCTCTCCCCACCTTCTATGAAGGCGTGCCCTTCCCAGACACATGTGTGCGAGAATCTACCTTCTGGGGACAGTGAGCAAGATGAGCTGAAAGGAAACACATAACTTCTTTACCTCCTTTTTAAAACCCCACTGGCAGTGAGCTGTATGGGCAGCCATGCCACGCCTGTATGGAAAATTCCATCAGGGAACTTGTCCTACATTTGTTCCTTCACTTCTCCCTCCCTTGCCCACCTCTACCCCCCGCCATTTAGAAATCAGATCAGTTTGGGCATTCCTCCCCTGGATGTGGATGCGGAAGAGAACTTAGGAAAAGTCGGAGCACAGCCTAAAGCGGCAGTTGACCCCCCCAGTTGAAACTAGGGAGGAGTCCCATCCTTGCAGGTTAAACAACAAGGGGCATTGGTTTTCACTCCATTATGTAACCATTTCTGTGCTCCACCCCTTAGAGGGACATGGTGGCTATGCGTGTGTGGCTATAAGACTCTAAATTAGTTTATCGAAAATATTACCAGGCACCCTCATTTGAGATAATGTCCTCTTTGTCAAATCAGTATCTATTTCAGGAAAACACAATTAGAAATTGAAAGGGTGGAAAGCAAAAATATTCATAGATTATCAGTTTTTCATTACATATTCAAAAGGGAAATGGTAACTCGATTATTCTAGATCCGTTGGCAATGCATTCAGACAAAATGTCCTTGTTCAGCCATCAAAATGGTTCCCCAGGGAAGAGCTTGGCTGGAGGGCTCTGACCTGCCTGAAACCCGGACCTGGAGTCATGAATGAGACGGGCTTGCAGAGACTATTTCGCTCTCTACTGACTTCCTTGGCATCCACTTGGATTTCATCACTCAAAATGGTCCAACACCTTCCCATTCTCTAAAATCCGAAGTCCTCGGAAAAGCAAAGAAAAACTCATTACCCTGTGTGTCCAGTAGGGGGCCAAGTGGCATCCACATGACGCAAAATCACTGGACTTGTCCTGGATCTTTTCCCAAATCTTCTGCACTTCATCTTAATCATACTTGTCTTCTCTCTGACTTCAGGACAGCCATGGAAGGGCAGCTGCATGATGCTACAATGCTCGCTTGAGACTGACAGCCTGAGTCATAGTCAATTTGCCATCTTAACTGAAATAATCATGGAGCTTTGCAACATCAATTAGACTGAAATCTGGAGGATTTGATGTGTTCTTGGAAGTGGCTGGAACAGCTCAAACCGTGACATAGCTGAACTATTCCTGTCACTGTGAAAACAGACCCAGGTACACCGGGCAGTGGCCCGCTTCCTTATTTGGCCAATGTCTATCATGACAGCTGAAACAAAACTAATGACAGGACGGACAGTTGATGTAGACATGTTATAGAGACCAAGCCTGAATGTATCTGTCATGAATACATTATTTTTCCAACTTTTATAAACAAGGATCAATTTGCTGGCAAAAGTCTTACAGGGCAACCATTTCATCAGTTTATAAACATTCTATCTTGAGAGAGACAGACAGACAGACAGACAGGGAGACTACTTCCCCTAAAAATGTTGACTCACCTACATGCAAAAAAATAACTAGATAAACATGTGTTTTCCTTTTGCAAGACCTCACTGAAAAATATAAAGTACACATTTTGCTTCTGTAATAGAAACTATTGGCCATGCCCAGCTGCTGAAGGATTTGTTGGTTGGGTTTTGGTTTGTTTATTTCATTTTTTTCCATGTGTTTTACCTCTTCCTGGCATTCTGTATGACAATAGTCAAAATATAATATGGCCAGTCAACAAATGAACCAATAGGCAAACTGTCAAGTGTATTCACCCTCTCCACACGTCCCTCCTGAAAAACGTATCACTGTGGTCACTTGTAGGGAGTGACTGACCGTCGGAGCCCAGCGGTGGATGAAGTCAAGATGCTCTGTCAAATACAAACACGTATCATGAGTGAGAACTCTTGGTAAGTCTATCTAATGAATTCTGTCATTTTAATATTTTAAATATTAACTTTTCAAATCATAAACACAGTTTTATTTTTAAAATTATCAGTAGTGCAAAAAAATTAGGGTGAAAATAGTGAAATACGGGCCAACCATGATTCAGCATTTCAAGATTCAATTAGATAGTCATATTTACATTTTCTTTTCCTTTTATTTTTTTGCTGGAAAAGCATTAGTAAGACCACTTTGCATTTATGTAAGACTATAGTTTTTTAAGTGCTTTATATGCATTACTTTTCTGATATTTTAAATCTGCCTAGAAGCAAGATCTATAGTGTCATATTTAAGAACTATGAAAACAGCTACAAAATTTTTTTTAAACTCATATAGCTCTAGCCCTAGTGTCAATGGCTGAGGAATATGATGAGTAGCAGGAGGTGGGAAGGCAAGTGAGGGGCTCCCAACGACGCCTACGAAAACAGTGGGAATCTTCAAGTCAATTCATACACCAAATCACAAAACTGTGTGACTTACTAGCAGATAGACAGACACACACATGCACACGTACATACCTACATAGATCTGAACAAGAATCACCACAAAGCACTTCATATCCCATGAAAAGATTAATCGGATACGACATTTGAGAAAGACCTCATGGTGAAATTGTCCTATGGTGTCCATTTCAGAGCAGCTCTAGGGCAAGAATCAACACAGATATTTGGGATCTGCACAGTTCCGAGACTGGACCGGTATGAAATGCAGACCCAAATCGGGCCAGCGTTTCACGAGAATACAATGCATGCTCCTGCAGATTTCCACAAATGGTTTCAAATAGCATATAGACATTAAATAGCGTTAGTGTTTATAACAAAAGCGATTTCCTCTCTGATAGGAGCGGTTAAATCAAGGAGCAAATCTCATTATACTGCTATCGTGTCCACAAAAAACTCTCCAGTGTATGGTAAACTACCCTTTGCAAACAAGCAAACAAAACAGAAAACCGTAAGTGGACTTCTCCTTGACAGACGCCCAATACATTTCTCTCTTCCTGAGTCCCAAGTCGCACTGCGAGGTTTGGGCCACGGGATCTCGCCAAGGATTCTCCAGAAATGTGTGTCTTCCCCTTCCCCGGGCAGAAATAAATGCAGTTGAGGGAGCTTCAGTGCCGACTGAAAATCCATGTTTTTAAAAGCCTGTGTTTTTAAAGTAGAACATTTCCTACTTTAAAATTTTAGCTACGGAGGCTCTCCTTTTGGAGAGGCACTTGCTTGTACTAACAGCCCTGCATTTATCACTTAAATAAGACCCTCTATCATTCTCCCTTAGTTAGTTAGTAGCTGCCAAGTATAAATTGCCACAAATGAAAGAAGGAGGTGGAATATAAATGCTCAGAGGCAGCGCGGCGTGGCAAGCAGAGGTGAGAGAAGGAAGCCACACGGCCCTCCTTTGCTTCCCCAGGGGGCGAGGAATGTAGGGCAAGTCACACCAGCATCCCAATGCCAACGACTGCATCCTAGATACGTATGTATATATGCGTGGACACTATTTATTTTCCTGGACTTGAAATCTTTTAGACTCTTTTTGAGTCACCCTGTTGTACAGGCCTCTGTTGCTCATAACTTAAAATACTGTGCCTGTTTGCTGCATGAAGCTAAGGGCCAGCTTCATTCTTGAAGACCCTTCCTCAGCTTCCAGTTTCTTTCACTACAGAAATTTGACTTCAGCAAGGAAGGGAGGACAAGCCAGAGAGGGAGCTTTTCAGGTGGGAAAGCAAATAGTGTGGGGTTGGGGGGGGGGCGCGGGTCCAGGGAGACAGACGTGGCTCTCGACGCATCGCCTCTGAAGCACAGGTGAACAGCTATCAGTAAATTAAAGAACGGATCAGAGGACAGGTGTGACTATGTTTACTGTCGGGGTAGGACTAGCTGGCTAGACTGTTGGGGATAAATTGGAGGGTGCTAGAAACATGTGAATGAAAAAGCACAAGGCAGAGAGAGGAAAGAGCCTGAGGGGAATTTATTGAGGAGGCATTTGCACGATTCTTAGGGAGGAAACCCAGAGATTGGAAGAAGGAAAGTGTCCAGGGGACTCTCAGGCTGAGAAGCCACTTGTGTCACACAAAGTCATTACCGTGACTGCGAGTCTAATGAGCCTTCTGTTGCGGTGTGTGCCTGTTCTGGATGCCTGTTCTGACATCCAGTTTCAGAGCCTTGGATGAATCACACAGCCCTCCTCCAGATGGAAAAAGGGCAGCAACCTTAAATTATTTTCCCCACCTCCAGCTTCATTTCCCTGTCTCCACTAACGCAAGGTGGGTTCCTTAGTCAGTGTTACCTAATCAGTGGGGTTAGATCATCTCACGACTGTGAGTCTCCATTTCTAAGATCTCAGAATGAGGAGGCATGCATCTCTGGGATGTTCTTGGGGATTGTCTGCCATGAGATCTACGAAGCATGGGGGTGCAAAGCCCCTCTCATTTTATGTTGCTCTGGACCACCTGGTGCAACAGTACTCCTGATGGAAATTGGTGGAATTGAAATGTACACTATCAAGAGTCTCCAACCAGGCTGTGTGAAGGTGGCAGAATCAGGCCACCACAGGACTCCCTGACTGGTGTCAGTAAAACACAGGTGAACAGGATGGGACCGTGCAAAACGTAAGACCTGGTTCTGGGTTGGCCTCTGGCTCAGGTCAGCAGGATAACTAAGAGCAAGTCATTTGCCACTCTGAGACTTAACTTTTTTTACCTTTAAGTGGAAGAATCTGGACCCTAAAGTTTTTTCCAGGCTTGATCTTCTGAGCCTCAGGGGAGTTCTATAAAGGGTTGTTTCATGCTTTACTTTTCATCCACTCTAGGAAATTCAAATCATCGACTCACACAGGTATATGAACTTACCTGGAGCCTGTTCGGTGAACAAAAATAACGTGCTTTATAAAATAAATATGATATTTCCATTCTTTCTGCTGACCCAACAAACACTGGAGACAAGAAAAGGCTTTGCTTTATAGTAAAACAGCATGTTCTGACAGGTACCACACCTTACCACGTACGTCATAGGGAAAGCATTGCCAAGCAGGGAAAAGGAAAACTTCTATTTCTTTTTTCCATTTGGAATTAAGGTACTTATGTTGCATTCTATGATCAGGGCTTTCGAGTTTCAACCAGGCGCTATAAAGCTGATGAATCAGAGCATGGAGCACGGAGCATTCGGAGTCGCTCTACATTATCTCCTGCTCTGCTGCAGAACTGCGAATTCGGAATTGTGCCCTCTAGTGGATGAACGCTCTGACTGCAAGTTTCCTTTACTAGGAAGGAGAATCAGATCTGCAACCATTTGGCATCGTCCTTCTATGTGTGACAGAGACGTCATTTCCAATTATTCATGTCTTTCATGGCCTGTTCATTTTTTAAAGATTTTATTTATTTATTTTTAGACAGATGGAGAGGGAGGGAGAAAAAGAGGGAGAGAAACATCAATGCGTGGTTGCTTCTCATGAGCCCCCTACTGGGGACCTGGCCTGCAACCCAGGCATGTGCCCTAGACTGGGAATCGAACCAACAACCCTTTGGTTTGCAGGCCAGCACTCAATTCACTGAGCCACATCAGCCAGCACTCATGGTCTGGTTAGAGCACAAGACTTGGAGTTCAGCAACCTCAAGTCCAAGTGAGTCTAGGTGGGCCATCGTGTAACTGTGAGTTCGGGAGTCAGTCTCTGAAAGACCCTGGGTTTCCATCAGTTATGTGAGTGCCACTTTGCATGCTGGGTTGTTGTCGTAATTAAATGAGTTAGTACATCTACATGTGCTTTGAAAATACAAAGTGCCAATTTCTGTTATTAGTAAAATTTTTAAAAAATATTTAGTTCCTTGAAAGCCTACACCCATATTAATAAGAAAATACATATCTGAATAATAAGTAAATTTATGCATGTGTGAATTTAAAAAGTTCCCTTCACATTTCTCCACTTTATCAATCTCCTCTCACATTTACCCAGCATCTCCTCTGAACTCACAACTGTACTACAAGTAAGAAATCTCTGATGGAATTTCAATAATTTACTTAACACATCTCAAATTAATTGAATGGTTAATGAGAACTTTCAAGTTCTTGGACTTAAATGAAAACAGAAATTACGTTAGTTAACAAAATCAAACAACAAGAAAAATGCCACCCTAAGAAACTCACTTTAAATGTAAAGATACAAAGTAAACTGAAAGTAAAAGTATTACCTCTTTTTAGGAAAAGTTTTGCTATTTAAACATTAGCCCAATTGAAGAATTCCTTCTCAAATAGCTTCTCCACAAGTTAACTCCTGCATGGAAAAATTACTTAAAAATATATGAATGACTATTTATGGATGATGGGATTATGCATCATTTTATTTTATGCTTTTTATTATTTAATATGCTAATAATATATCACCAGAATTCTCTTTATTAAGATCACAGCATTATCTCAAACCAATTCAACAGTAATGGTTGATTCTGTATGCAGTGAAAAAGTGGTGGAAATTGGCATCGATGTTTGTCGCTTTAACGACCTCACCTACAATATAAACTTGCCCTCCTTTCTCCCCAACACTCCGTGCAAGAAACACATACCTCGTTGTGCAGAACAGCTGATTATCCTGGCAAAGCATCCTTCCTCTTTTCCTGGATGTGTTCATACATCATCCCAGTCCACACGTTCCACCTACGCCCCTTCCTCTCTCCCTCACACATTTTTAATATTTTTGAAATTAGAAGTGCAGTCAGTAGTTATACAGTAGCATATTTTTTCCGTAGTAAACAAATCAATGAACCTTCCACTATAACCAGAGTGATTGAACTCCCCCCCCCACCCAGATCAGCCTCTGTTAACACTACAGAGCGAAAAAAGCCCCACCCGAGGTTAGCAAGAAGACAGGATGGAGGGCTGGGAATGCCAGGAGCTGGCAGAGACAGTGAGGACGGACATGCGGGGTCTGAACCACATGGCAGACGCAGAGTGCTTGTGGGTGGGCGCGGGAGCAGTTAGTGGCCAGACTAGCCCTTCCCAGAGCCCCGCATCCTCCCTTAAAGGATCTAAAACCTACTTCCCCCTCCCGGAAACCCCGGAGCCTATAGACCAGCTTCACTTTGAGCCACAGAAAAGTTCATTGTCTTCCTGAAACTCCCACCTGTCCACTCAAGGCCTCTTCTACTCTCACGCCACCCTGAACTTTTCTTCACGGACTTACTACAATGTAAGCATAAAGCTTTACTTATGCAATTATTTGTTTAACATGTGTGACCTCTATGAGACAATATACTCTGGGGAAAGTTTTTGTGTGTTGACAGCTATAGAATCAGTGCCTGGTACTGATGCTCAGTTAGTGTTTGTTGAATGAATAAAAGAATGGTCCAGATGAGAAGGCCATCCCTGTACTTCTCCTGGGGAGCTGGTCTACACAACTTTGTTCTTGTTCCCCTGCCTCACTGATCTCTCATGTGAATAATGGATCTAGTAATTGCTGACAGAGGAGTGAAAATGGTCCCAATTTATGCATGACCACACAAACTCCGAGGACTCTAGGGACAGACCTCTAAAACTGCTAGCCGGTTAGCATTTCTCAACCTCTCCATAAAGGTAGCTCCAGACCAGGGAAGTCTTTGCAAAGCCTCACATGGCTGAGTTATGGCCATTCAGGTTCAGAATTATTATAAATTACCTTATTTGACTCCTTAACTTTTTATAATAGATTTTATCATTAGTGTCCTAATTCTGTGAATTGCAAGAGACAAAACAGGGCAGAAGAGAAAAAACATTTATATTTCTCTTCATTGGATACCTTTGATTCTGGATCCAAAGCAACTCCATAGGCAAAACAATGAATTTACTCATAGGAGTGGATTTGCACTTCTCAACCCACTGTTTCAGCTGCTCTACATAATCTGTAGCCTGGAAATCAACTGCGTAATTACAAATAGGAGTACTTTACCTGTTAATCCTCACAGCATTAACCAGCTAACCTACTCAACACACATAATCTCACTCACAATATAACCGCAAAGCAACAGGACTTGTAAAACCGTGTGCTCCTTCATAATTTATTCTCCCTCCCCAAACATCTGAACTCTCCCATCTTGGGGGTCCATGAGTTCAGCTTCCAGCCACCAACACAGGGGCTGGACAGGTTGCTCCCAACCAATCTAATTATAAGTTAAAGAAAAAATAAAGAACTGAGAGATGATTGCAAATATTTAATTTCACCTCTTGTATACGTGTTCCTATGACCCTTTTAGAGGCCTGAAAGTGATTTCTCTGTAAAGATATCAGAATTCATTTTTGAATTCTGCTAATGCATCCCTAAAACTGAACTTGAACGGTGTCCCTGTTAAAGAACTGAGCATGGGAATTGCTCTTTTGGTTTGGTTTGGTTTGGTTTGGTTTGGTTTGGTTTGGCTTCATGGCCCTCTTCTGTTTTCTAAGAATTTTCTTCTTGTCAAGGGTTTCGGGTCCTAGGAACCAATGGAAGTTATGCTCCTTCTCTTAGAAGAAAATTTAAGTCATGGATGTCTCACTTGCTTTTTAAAAAAGAACTCTGAATGCGTTATAATGATGGATACACATTCTTACAATTTTGTCCACACCCACAGAACGTACACTACCAAGAGTGAAACCTCATGTAAGCTATGCACTTTACATAGTTCAGGTCCATAGTTTTCTTAGCTATGGTTAAGATGGGTCAGTGTGGGTTCATCAGCTGTAACACATAAGCCACGCAGGTGGGAATCTTCATAAGGGAATGTGGAGCACATGGGGACTCTCTGTACCTTCCTTTCATTTTTGCAGTAAACCTAAAAGTGCTCTAAAGAAACATCTTTTTTAAAAAGTTAAAAAAAATAATAAAACGATTACCTAAGGGCAGTTTATTGCTGAGAATGCTGATCGTGGGCCTTGATTTTTTTTTTTTTTTCATTGCCCTCATTATCAGCAGAGCGAGCTGCAGTGCGGAGGCCCGGAGGCCGGCCTTGTACAGAAACCCTGTTTCCTCCGCGTCCCTTCAAAGCGAAGCTTAACCCCCGTCTCCGAACGGTGCTCCCCACAGGGGTTTTTCCTTCCTACCCACTGCGCACCTTTATCCTCACTGTTGAGTACTACGGGGATCCACAGCACCAAGTAGGTCACGAGGTTGAAATCTTAGGATGAAAAAGTTTCTTTAGGAAGACAATCGCCTTTTCACTAAAATCTGTACACGTTCTGGAGAAAAACAAAAACTGCCCTTTTTTATCAGCGACACGGGAAACTGATCAAAAGGTGTTTGCATTGTGTGCATTTCAGGTGTCCGTGTGCTAACGAGACCTCTTTCTTTGCAGTTTCTCTGAGAGGATTGGTTTTGTTTCTCCCCGCCCCCACGTTGACGTCAGCATCAGAGTGCTGTGATGCGGTTGTGCCTGATTGGTCAGCCGTAGGTTCTGAACCAAGCTGGACCAATCAGTGCTCATCTTCAGAAAGGTGGGCCGAGCTCTGAGAGGCATCCAGTTGGTCTCTGGGCTGGGACGAATCGTGGTTGGAGTGGAAGCCTCTCAATGGCCGCTGTCCTGCAGGGACGTCCCCAGGCCCCTCCAGTGGACACCCTTAGAGTACTCCCAGTGCCCACCCATGCAAAGCACAGCTCTTCATCTGCTCCCACAAAATCTTTTTCTTATAAGCCACCGGCCTCACTTCCGGAACAAATAATCACGGTAATAATTCATTTAATGACCCTTTTCTGAGAACGTGTTAGGGCGGCACACCTCGTACCTCACCACAGTGGAACACTTTCTGCTCTCTGGCCAATCCCTTTCGGCTTTTCTCCCACACCGGGCGAGTGAGTTCCTCGTGTGATGGCAGAATCTGAGACCGTAATTGAGGCTTTTGTTTCTTTTTTTAATAGTGAGCTGAGATACTACACCTTAAAAGGCATCGAGACTTGTACGTTCTCTCGCATGCACTTACAGGGCCATTAATACTGCCCGGGCTCCCTTGCCCTCCCTTGGTTTGTCTCCATGCCCCTCGGCCAGGCAGACATGCTCTCCCCTGCGATCCTGCATGTCTGCTCCTGTCTGGACCCGCAGCCAGGTGCACAGACCTCGACCGTAACAATGGTTGGTTCCGTGAACACATGTAGGAGTTACTACTGCAACTAAGAGGAGCCCCTACGGACGTTTCCACACCTAACCTACCTAAAGGGTATTCCAGCATCTTCTAACCAAGAAGCAATGCTTTGAATTGGGATATTGGGCATTCGGCCATTTATAAAAAAATTATAAAGTGGTAGACATCCCTTTTGCCCTTATGTCAGAGTTTCTTAATTCAAAACTAGAAAGCAGTAGTGGTACGGAGTAGAATGTAGGCACGAAACCTTACCCCCAAGCCCCTTTGGGAGACGATGCATTTTCATGTGTTGTCCATACGTCATCCTGTACACAGGTCAGTGATTCTCAGTTTGGGCTACTAATTAGAATATTCTGCAAAGCTTTAAATACTCCCAGTGCTCAGAGAGCACCCACATCAAACTCAGTAAGAATTTCTTTGGGTGTGAACCAGACCTCAGTGAACGCGCAGTGAAGACCGAGAATCATTTTTCTGTCTCCTACTCTTCCAACAACTCATACCTCTCCTTTTTCTTTTCTTTTGACAATAGGGGTCTCCTCATCAACCAATGAGCCCAGAGCCTGAACAGAAGCAAGGAAGGAGCAAGTGGGGGTGAGGGGACAGAAAACGAAGTTGGGCTGGTGGGCAGCATGCACAAGGGAAAGAGTGATAATTTACCATAAAAGAAGAGCCAACGGCATTGATTGGAATTGTCTTGCTCTTACTAGGCAAAATAGTAAAGGAAAAAAGATAAAGTTCTGAAATTAGGCAAAACAAATTTACACATATGGGATGAGGGAGAGACAACGAAACACAAATAATCAAAGTGGAGAAAATTTGGGGGTGTATTCTCCTGCTCAGGCTGCTGTAACAAAATACCGAAGACTGGGAGGTTGATTTTCTAACAGTTCTGGAGGCTACAAGTCCTGGATCGGGATCCCGTCCGGCCAGTTTCTGCTGAGAGCGCTCTTCCTGGCTTGCAGACTGCACTTTCTCAATGTGTGCGCACATGGCCTTTCCTTGGCGCCTGCACACAGGGAGAAGGAGCTCTGGTATCTCTTCCTGTTTTCACAAGGGCCAACAGCCCTATTGAATTAGGGTCCCGCCATTAGGTCTTTTCTTAACCTTTATCACCTCCTCACAGGCCCTGTCTCCAACACAGGATTGTGCGGAGGAGGGGAAGACAGAATTCAGTCCAAGGCAAGGTGTCATATTGCATCTAGACAAGCTATGAATTCAATAACGACTGCTAAAATGAGATCGTATCTCAAAACATATACAAGAACTAGTGATTAGCTATTAAGTTTCACCACGTGGCAGGTGCTGCAGCAGCCCGAGTAAAACGGCGACACTGACATCATTATCTGATTTCACGGACGGAGAGGGACAAACAGGATGCACAGAGAAAGCAGCTGGGAGATCATAATGACCAAGAAAGGGGATTTCCTGCTTTCGGTAAGAGGAGATTGTGTCCAGATCAACCTACCAATCACCATTAGGGCCCCATATTCTCCAAAAGCCTGAAATCAACTTGTCAGAAAGTCACCAGGTACCAGCAGCTGCTTCTCAGAAGATAGCTTCTCAGAAGCTGCTTCTCTGCAGCTGGTGCCCAAACCCTGATCAGTTACTCCCTGAACACAAACTGGCTCCCTCATTTGCATTATCAGGAGTCAGCTAAGGAGGCAGAATCCCTCCCTGGAACATAAGCCCATCCATGTCCTGCAGCTCCTCATGGACGCCTGTAGGCATCTCTGTGACATGGGACAGTGTGGCTGGACAGTGTCTCAAAAAAAGCCTTTTCCCTAGGAAAAGCCAGTTTCTTAATGGGTGCTTCCAAATGTCTATTGGCACAGGAAACACCTGGCAGATTTTATTAAAATGCAGATTCTGAGGCAATGGGTTTGCAGGGGCACCTGAGTTTCTGCATTTCTAACAGGATCCAAGTAAGGCTACTCCACTCGGAGTAGCAAGAATGATTTGAGGAACATGCTCTGGGACACGTGGTACTTGCCATCTCCCACCTCCCTATCAGACCACTGATGCTCACGGCGATCTCCTGAAATATTCTTGTTTGTAATCACAACGATCATTTTGTGTATTAGACAGTTAAGGTTCAAAGAGGCTCTGTAATCAGAGGACACACAGGTAAGGTTTCAGTTAGGTTTGTTGTTTTGTTGATTTTTTTTTTTATTTTTGAAAAGGGACAATGTTCCTATTTCTTCTCTCATCTCTCTTTAAAATTCATTGATTTTACTCAAAAGGCTTATAACTCCCCATATAGTTATGCCAGCGAACTCTGGGAAAACATTTGGAAGGATCCCAGATTTTGACATGAATCACAACTCGCCAATCTCTTCACTGTCTCTCTGAGACCTAAGCAGCGACCATTCAGTGGATGACAGCTAGGACTGACCTCAGAAACAGCCAGGAGGCCACCAGCTTTGCACTGTTCTAGCATCTTGTGTTTTTCTTTCTTCCTATTTTTCATAAACTCCTTGGCACCTAGCACTTAGAAGAATGGGTAAAAAAGTTAATAAATGTATAGATAAGTAAGTGAAATCCCCATGTTAGATCCAAAGATTGAATAATGTTATTCTCCTTTAGGAAAACCAGGAGATAGGTAGGCAGGTAGGTAGGTACCGCATTTTTAGTATTATAAGATGCACCGGACCATAAGATGCACCTAGGTTTTAGAGGACGAAAGTAGGAAAATAAATTATTGAAGCAAAAAATGTGGTAAAATATTTAATAACCTGTGACCCCACTCCACCACCACCCTACCCCCCAGTGAGCCAGGTAAGCTATATTTAGACTATAAGACACATATCCCTTTTCCTCCCAAATTTGGTGGGGGAAGTGTGTCTTATAGTCCGAAAAATAGGGTAGGTAGAGAGAAATGATAGATAATACAAACATACACACAAATATATATACCTATACACATACAAATATGTTTTTCTATTAAGTATTGTATGTTGAGATTTCAATCTATGTAAAGTGGATGTAAAAGATAGAGATGCACATACCATAGCAAATAAGCATAACAAAGCAAATATTTTTATCCCTCGTGCCTGCCCTTAGAATGGACTAATCAGCAGCGCTTCAAAAAAATGATATCAAAACCACATGATTCAAAAAAGAGATAAATTAAACTCATGAGCTGGCCTGTATTCTTCTTGTTTAAAATAATTGAACTTGAGTTTCAAAGCGCTATTGTAACGAGGTTCTCTTCACAGAACTATTTGCATATCCATCCAAATGCAAAGCACAAGATTAAAGTGAATAGCTGCTTAGCTTTCTTCTCAGGAGTTCTCTGCAGGGTCCACTTCTTACCGACAGGCGCACTGAAGCCCCCAGGGGGACATTGGCAAAATGGGTTTACAAATTTGTTGATGTGTGACATCCTCTTCACCAAAACAATATCCACCAGGATCAGTTAGCTACAACAACTCTTTCCGTTTAATCAGCTGCTCCTCATTTTTCACTCTATTCTCATTTTGTGCAGTTTTAATTGGCATTGAATATATCATTCTCCTATTTAACATTGTAAAAGTTATTTCACATGCGGAGCAAGATATTGAATATTTATTAAGTGCCTCGTACACAGAGGCTTAGCTTAGCTCCTTGTCAGGCACCGTGATAAAGGGGATAGACCCAGATAAAAATTTTTAAAAGTTTTGTTATTGTAAGAATAAAATATACACATATTACAATTTCAAATACTATAAAAGGATATTGAATTGACTCAGTTTATCCCATTTTCAATACCCCTTCTGAGTCTGGGCCACTTTTAATCATTTCTTCCGTCTCCTCCCCAGGAAGTACGTGTGTGTAAGCATGTGGCTGAGCATGCGCAGTAGTATACCCATAAGCCATATACACATCTCTTTGTATTTCCCATGTAAATTTATTCCTTCCAAAACAAGAAAAATAACTTCTACTTTTTTGGCATTATCCTCGAAACAACAAATAACACTGATTTTTGACTATAATAAGTGTTTGATAATGTTGACTCACCAGCTCTTGATATTCTTATTCGCATTAATCCATTCTCGCTTGGATATTTAACTCTGTGTAGGACCTTTCCCCTCAACACCTACCATGGTAAACAGCAGTTGGTCAAGTTCCAATGCGAATATATTGAATGAACTTATCTCAGAAACATTAGGCCCCTCTTGAAAAGGATTTTTTTCTTTTTGGTAATTTGTCTATTTTATAATTCTACAGTGTTTTACTGGGTTTGTTTAAAGGAAGGCAATTGACAAGAACAAGAACCGGCTTAACCAATGATTGTGACATTGGAATCAAAGTGCCGGGAGTTACATTTTTAAAATTCCATGTATCCCTCACCTGTTCCTTGATTCACTGACTTGAAAATAGTTGTACAATGTGCTCCAGACCCAGGAAGCCATGACAATGGAAAGACAAATGGAAGAAGGGGGTGGAGGGCCTGGAGTTTGGAGAAGTCGCACCTCAGGTGAGGCGGGGCACGAAGCAGCCACATCTACCGACACGGAAAGCTGCAGTCTGTGCACAGGAAACAAACGAGAACACGAAGAGCAGCAATTTGGGAGCCAAGTCCACCTGGCAGGTCAAACAGGTGCACAGGAGGGAGAGAAGCGGCTTGGGTGAGATTCAGGTGTTAAGGAGAAAGGATACTTGTGATTTCATCTGCCTCAGAGGGCGTGTTTTCTCTTTTCTGTAACATTGAAAAGTGCAGTTACCGACACCTTAAAGTAACCACATATTTACATTACAACATGATACTTATATTGTAATAGATGTAAATATTTTAAAATAACAATACCAATTTTATTAATAACAACCAGATAACTGAATAACTTGAAAATGTGCTTGCAACTCTTTCTGTTCTGTTAGAATATATCACACACAACACATGTAGTCAAAAGACTGTTTCTACAGCCACTTGAAATAATTCATTCTTTCTGTAGTTAATACCTTCAAATTGATAGTTAAGATCATTCATTTCAATTTTTAATTTACAGTGGTTACTCTATTGTATATTTTTATTCAACTGGATTTTGAAAATGCAAATCATTTATCAGTTTCAGAAGTAAAAATTATTTAACAAGATTTATCAAAGAAAGCTTGCTTTTATATTTGTTCCCTTTTTTGGCTATTTTATTATATAAATGTACATGTACATTATACATGTACATACATGTATACACATATGTGAGTGCATATTAAATTTACTTTTCTAAATCTTGTTTTTACTTAACAATGTATCCTGAGATCACCCCATATAAGCTGACTCCTCATTCCTTTTTAGGGCTTTATAATATTCTATTGCATAAATGAACTGTTTTTATATTCAACCAGAACCCTATTAATCATTATCTGCAATGTCTGTAAGTATTTTGGTTAAAAAATCATTTTAATAGGTTAATTACATTAATGTAACATAACTGACTTAGCTACTGCCATATTTTCAAGAATTTATGTCCAATATTTTGCCATTACAAAAAAAATGCTCTCTCAATAATCCTTTAGCAAAATCCACAAACAAATCCTTAAATATTTTCTTAACAAAGGTTTCTGGAAGTGGGATTTGTGAGTTAAAGTCTCTGTAATTACTTCATGTTTTATCCCTGTTGATCTGAGTCCTCTGTGACAGCCTATGACAAATCATAATAATACTGATCATAATTCCCAACTTGACCATCCAGTGACGTCACTCTGCCATCCCAAATATAGAGTTCTTTTCAAATATAAAACGTAGAGACAGCAAAAAGCTGGCTTAAAAATAGGAATAGAAACTATTTACTATATGAACACAGTCTCCACAATGAAAACCCTATTGGGTTCTTGTACCCGCCACTATCACAGGGATATTAGTGTGGTCGGTCAAATCGGCTGAGTAAATGACAGCTTTGATTGCAGGTGTTATACAAAGAACCTTTATCCTTGCAGATTGCTCTAAGTAGTTACTAAAGTACAATTTAAATATTTACGTTGGGCTTTAAGAACATCTGTTTCTATTTTATATATGCCCTTTTGCATGTCGTATAAATGTAGGAGACTTTGAAACTAGTGCCAAGTCCCTTAGAAACCTGAAGTTGGGCATGGCCGACAAGGCGAATGTGTCCCACACTGTCCTCACCGAGAAGCCACCACAGGCAGAAAGCCGAGTCTGAGTGGAGAGAAGAAATCGCGGGAGGAGAGGGAGCTGGGACTCTCTTCCTTCCTCCAGTCATCAAGACCTTGAATAACTCCTCTTTAAAAAGTATCCCCAGAAAACCATATGGCACAGATAATTGATTCTGGAGGATTTCACAGAAAGCCATTGTACAGGAAGCCCTGGAGGAAAGAGGAATGACTGCTAAAATGTCTTGATTCTGACCAAGGAAGCAAATAATGAACCTAGTATGCACCTAGGGAGCTACACTCCCAATGACAGATCACAAACACACCAAGCGGTGCCAGTGAGGACACAGCTGGTATAAAGCTAAGAGCTACTGTTTACCAACTGCAGATTCACCAGCACAGAGACTCAGCACAGTTGGCCAATGCAAACTACTGATACCCAGAGTCCCAGAAAACCACCTGGGCAGCATTAAGAAAGCCACTGTGCTGCAACCCTACCTGAGCTTTAGAACACATGGAATTAAAATGATAAAAGACAGATGGCATGAAAAAAGGGGCCGAGAGTAGAGCTCCAATGGATGGAGAGAATCATTCTGGTAGGTGGAGGCTCTAGAGATAAAGACTCTCTTCCATCATCAGTAAACTCAAATATCTTACAGGACTGGACACACAATGTCAGATACTATGTGTCCGGATGAAGCTGACCACACGACAGGGAGCGCCTGCTGAAGACCGCGGAGGCTGTTCCAACTCAGCAGCGAAGGGTTGCGGTAAGGAACTGGGGCGCAGTATTGCCGTACCGTTTGATTTTTTTTGCAGAAAAGCAGCAAAAATATTGCATGAAAAAAATCAGACTGCTGTGTTAACAACACATTTTTTTTTAATTTTTTAAATTCTATATAGGCCAATCAAAAGGTGTCCGCAGGCCTCCAGTTTGCATCCCAGTAACTGTCCTCCAGCTACTGGGCAGAGGAAGCTGTGTACTCCCCGCCCCGGCCTTACCATCCCTGGCTCCCGAGAGGAATGAGAGATGCTCAAGAACAATGAACACGACGGGGAAAAGCAATCTTTTTTTTAAAGGGCAACATATAATTCCTATTTACCTTGAACTGCACAAGCTCTGCCACCTAAGTTAACGATGTTAGCTCAAAATACACTTCAAATATTTTTTCTGTTACCAAAAAAAATGTAAAGCTAAAATAGGACTGTAACTTGCCAAAGTTCCACCTGGCTCCTGATGGTGCAATTCCAGCTTTTTTCATCTTGCTAATGAAAATGGCACACTGATGGGGCGTCTCTCGCCTCAAAGATGCTGACGTGGTTCTCTGAAAGGAAAAGGCCTGTCCCCTACAATCACCAGTTGATTAATCTTCCCACGGAGATGGCCAGAGTTTTGGATGCTCCATGGATACAAGGCATTGCTTGCAAGGTCAGCCTGGCAAGCTCGGAGAGCACAGATTGGAGTTGATATTTTATTGCTCCCAGTGCAGTACGAAATGTATTTCTATCCCTTTTTGAAGGCAATAGCTGTTCTTAATCTGAAAGAACTTCTTTCTATATGAAAAATCGCCCTGCCCCTCACCACCCCATTTCGACAATTAAATGTTTTTAGAACGAGGGAATTTATAGTTGGAAATCACATGGGAGTTCATCTTGGTCAAACCTCTCATTCAGCGGGGATCATGCTACAGAATCCCTGACAAATGCCCAGCTGGTCTCTACTTACATAACTGGCGAATTTTAACCAGTCTCTAAGAATTCTGGCTAGCATGAAGAAAAGTAACAAAGTGACTTGGAACCCTTCCCTGCCCCCAACTCAAGTCCACGCACAATGAAATGCAATATTCTTTTTATTAACTCTCACCTATCCTGTCTTGCTCTCTCCCTAGTAACCCTCAGCACCAACAAACACCCCGCAGGCTGGTGTCCCGAGCACCACTCGTGACTCACAAGTATCTGATTATTTAAAGCCGTGAAATATCACATTTGGCACCTCTCTTGAGAGGCAGCTGCTGTGTTTAGCGAGCGTGTGAGCAGTTGGTGGGTCCTGCCCACTGGCAGGCCAAGTCAAAAATAGCCAGTGCCCACGTCAACAGTCAAAACCACACGGTTGGACTGAAATCCCAGAATCTGTGGGGCTAACTTGGCCAAAGGAGGAGCAGCAGAAACCTGGGTGGAAGTCAGGAGAAGAGCCTTCCCACCTTGCTGGCCTTTCTATCCTGGCAAGAAAGAACAAATGACTGGCTTTATAGAACTTATCTGGCTCTGGCTACTGTAGCTCAGGGGATTGAGCGCTGGCCTGCAAACCAAAGGGTCGCCAGTTCAATTCCTAGTCAGGGCACAGGACTGGGTTGCGGGCCAGGACCCCAGTAGGGGGTGCGCAAGAAGCAACCACACATTGATGTTCCTCTCCCTCTCTTTCTCCTTCCCTTCCCCCTCTCTAAAAATAAATAAATAAAATCTTTAAAAAAGAAAGGAATTCTTAAAAAAAAAAAGAACTGACCTGAATTGCTTGTCCAAGGTGATGATAAAAATACATTACCATCATATAGCAAATGAAATAACTACAGGCCAATAATTTCAAAATCCAAATAACAAATTATTGCAACTTTTTTATAGAAAAATACACTCGCTGTGGGATATGGATGCATGTTGAAATAGCTGATGTAACAAGGTAGAAGATGTCCAATCGTGAGGGTGCCTTCTACAGCTCTTACAATAATGTTCTAGAAGCTGGCTCATTTTAGCTTCCCTATTTGTGCCCGTTACACAGCTCTTAATCTTTGTTCAGATATATATACAATCAAAATATCTTCCAATGAACGTCTTGTCTTTTCACTTCCTTTTTGGTAAATCTACATGAAAAAGAGGTACTTAATTTGATGCAGACACTTTTATTCATCTTTTCTGGTACCTGTTTTTTTCGTATACATTTTGTTCAAGAAACATTTCCCGTTATAAGGTTTAAATAGTCTTCTATATTTTATCCTAACAGGTTTATAGTTTTGCTCTTCAGAAATAAGCCAAACTTATTTTATGTGGATGGTGTGAGGTAAAAATCTAATTTAATTTTTTCCCAAGATGATAAATTGTTAGCACCTACTTTCCCACTCATGTATAATGCCACCTCTGTTGCGTATCAAGGGGTCACAAATGTGGGTTCTGTTTGGGGATCTTGAGCCTTAGTTATGAGTCAATTTGTCAACCAAGCTTAAATGTCACTACATTAAATATTGTCAATGTAGAGTCAGCCCTGATACCTTATAAAGCAAGCTGTCACACCAGATTTTTCTTTAGGAAAGTTTTGGCCATTTTTCTTCCTCTCAGATTTTTCAAATCAGCTTGTCATGTTTCTCTACGGGTATTTTATCTATTAAAAATTGCTAGTGTTTTTATTCATTAAAAGTCACTAGCTTAATTTGTAGAGAACAGGCATCTTATGATACCAAATTTTATAATTCATTAGTATATTATATCTTTCAAAAGTTTTATAATTTTCTCTATACAACTCATGTATTTTTGTTAGATTTATTTCTCTTCATTCTTATACTTTAGTGATATTATAAAGATTAACATTTTGAATTAAATATCCATTGGTTGATGGTGTACAAAAATTCAATTTTTCATGCCTTAGAGTCAGACCCACTGTTAAAATCTCTTATTAATTCTAATAGTAAATATAAAGACATTTTGAATTTTTCTACTTGAACAATCATTTTCTGCAAATAATAAAACTTTGTTTCTTCCTTCTTAATATCTTTTCTTCTTCTTCTTTTCAACTATTGTACCTACACATACATAATACAATAAACATAGAAAAGAACTTTTAACGGAGGCAGTTTATTGGTCATTAATGTCTTCTTCGTAATTTTTATAGAGAATGCTTCTATTTTTCACTAACGATGTTTTAAAATTATTTTGGTAGATACTATTTTTCAGGTTCAGAAAGTTTCTGGTCCTAGTTTGAAAAATATTTATAATAAATAGGTTTTCAGTTTTATCAATTCTCCAACTTGTGGGAAAATCATGTTTGTTTCTCAGTTAATGTTGTGAATTTAATTTATAGACTGTTTAAGAAAACAAGTTACTCTTGAATTTCTAGAGAAACAACCCCCACTATTTATTAAATTGTGCCATATCTAGATTTAGTTCGCTGATATTTGCCAAGGATTTTCACATCTACGTTCCTGAGTGAGATGGTCTATTGTTTTCTCATGATGCTCTTGGGTGGCTTTAGAAGTAAGATTGTACTAGTTTCCTAAAATGTGTTGATGGAATAGTCCTTTGTCTATTATTTTAGAGATGTACAATAGTAGAACTATCCCTTGAAAGTTTGGTAGAATTCTTTTGTGATATACTCTGTAGCTAGTGTTTTTCCTGATGGGAAGAATTTAGATTACTCAGTTTATTGAATGGTGCAGAAATTTTCATGTTTTCTATTTCTTCTGGAGTCAGTGCGGATAAATTACATATTTCTAAGAGTTTGTATACTGAATTAAAGTTTTCAAATCTATTGACATACACTTGTCCACAGCATTTTCTTATCTTTTAAATCTCTTCTGTATGTGTAATTATAACCCCTCTCTAGGTCTAATATTGGATATTTTTGCCACTTTAAATTTTGACTGATTTTATCAGATATCTATTTTATTAATCTTTTCAAAGAAAGTTTGGTTTTGTCATTCACACTTTTTCATATTTGATGTCTTTTTTATGATGTTCCTAATGTAATTGTGGTATTGCTTCTATATTCTCTTGAGTATATACTGCTATTCCTTTACTCTTTTGTTAAGATGAATAATTAACTCATTAATATTAAGTTTTTTACAATAGCAAAAGAAGTCAAACTAGTGTTTGTGACTATATTTATATATTATATTTTATAGTGGCAGAAATATCAAAATAGCATTTACATTCATACCTTCTTTAAAATTATAGTCATTGAGCTATCACTAGACTTTATTATTTAATAAATCAATAAAGAAATATATATAAATAATAGTCACGATTTTTTTTGAAAGTTTGATAACTCTGTCTATGTAATTGGTTTATTTTATACTGGTATATTTTTATGTTATGCATTAGAGGTCACTATTATGTAAAGCAACCTGTAAGCTTCACAAGATTTTCAGGGGGAAAAGTGTAAATTCCCTTTGCTGGAGCTTCATGCAGAATTCTTAGGCTTGGCTTCCTCACTTTGCCCAGAGGTCAGATCTCTAAAGATCAGCGACTTTACAGGTCTTTTCCTTTCTGTAACCATATACTTTACCATTCTCTGCTTTGCTTTCTTTCTTTATAATTTACTTCTCTCTAATGTGTTTTCATCTCACTGGGTTTTATTTTCATTAGTTTACTTTTGCCCTTGGATATGTCTCCTACTTTACAGCAAATTGAATACTGCATTAAATACTGTATGCTGGGGAATTTATCAAGGATCTCATTGTATTTTAGCCAACAAATCCCTCCAACTATGTAGCCCGTTCTCCTGCTGGAAATAGAAGTCCAGGATTTTCCAACTTTTATGTAAGCTGGGTTGGGAGAAAGATCTACCTGTTATAACTTATTAAACATTCTGACCTTCAGATTTATATTCAAGAAGAATCTGGTTCCTCGAAGAACAATTTTTCCCAGTGAGCCCTTCAACCTCTTATACACCCAGCCCTGAAATATGGAACAGTAGTCCTCAGTTTGGTGCCACCTGTTCAAAGGGGGAGATACACAACCTTCTCTCTGGTGAGACGGAGGCCGTATGAGCACCACAGATGATCCCTGAGGCTCTGTGCCGTGATTCTCCATCAGGGGCCAGCCTCCACCATCCCTCCTCCTCTCCCCCAGCCCTCACGGCCAAAGCCTCACAGTAATGCCTAGGCCACCAGTGCCGTCTCCCAACGGAGTTCTCAGCTTCAAAACTTCCCTTAGAATTTCACTCAGTGACCACGTGTCAGAATTGTCTTTTTTTCTTAAATACCCCGCAAGACGCATACCGATCAATCATCTGTTCTTTGCATATCTTTCAAGATTCTGATTTTCGACTTCTGGCCAAGATGGAGGCATGGGTGGACACACTGTGCCTCCTCTCACAACCAAAATCACGATTCTGATTTTCAGTACCATTGTGTTTAGGTTGTTACCTAAACATGTACAGAGATGCCACTGATAGAGGAATGTCTTCTTGTTCCTTGGAAAACTATACAGCATCTCTCTCTCTATATATATATACGTGTGTGTGTATGTGTTGAACAAGGTGGGGGTTAGGAGCACTGACCAGTTGGAAATTCACATATAACTTGATTCCCCCAAAACTTAACTACTAATAGCCTACTGCTGACCAATAGCCTACTGCTGACCAAAAGTCCCACCAATGACATAAACAAATAACACATTTTTATTACATGCAATATATGTATACACATATATACTGCATTCTTAAAATAAAGCAAGAGACAATGCTAGTAATAAAAACATAAGGAACAGAAAAATAGATGCACAGTATTTACTGAAAAATATTTGTGTATAAGTGGACCTGCACAATTGAAACCCATACTGTGTGTGAATAATATATGATATGATACACACACATATATAATATATGTATATCACACATATATAATATATGTATATGTGTGAAGGGTGCCACCTCTTTTGCTGATTTACATTAAAGCTCCACTCTGAATATTATTGAAGCTAGTGAGGGTGGCAATATTTGAGCCATAATTTCTTTTTCTATGTTTTCAAAATTCTGCATCTGGTTGCTCTAATTTGTATTTTCCCACTTCACTACTTCACTACACCTTCATCAGCATTAGTACATTGTCCTATTTAGGCTTATATTGTCCTATAAAGTCTGATAAGCAAAAAATTTCTTGTTTTAACTTAAATTTCTATGACTAGTGATATAGAATATTTTATGTGTTCTTAGAAGAGTTAGCTAAGTTATTCTAAGACAAACTCATTCTCCTCTCAAAAAGCACCTTGTTTTTCAAACTGAGGTCAGATTGTGGTTACCGTCATTATTAACTACCTGTTTTTGTATAATCTTTTTGGATAAACTCTAGAAAGTGGTTATTTTCAGAGCTGATTAGATCCAATCCTTATTGCCTTACTGCTGAAATTCATATATACTGTTTCTAACTCATTTGCTTTGATTATCTAGGTATTAAATTAAATAAACTAAATGATTTGAAGCATCTGAATAATGGCATCAGCTCTTCTGAGGACATAAGTACAGCCTTAGGATATTTTTATAAGACTTCAAAGCACATACTTGATACAGTTGTAAAGTCAAACATTTACAGATATTTGGAGAAGGAAGGTCCTTGGAGAGAGTCAAATCCACACTTCTTATTCTGTAAATCTGGCAACTAAGATCCAGAAAGGAAGGCCAATTAACCAATGTCACAGGGAAGCTGCTGGTAAATCCAGGATTAAAGCCCAGAGGCTTCTTCTACTGATCAATGCCCATTTTGCCACCAGACAAATTTTTCAAATCAGGAAAGAGAATTATGACAAATAATACATTTTATATATTCAGGTAGACATTTATTTATATGTAGACTTTGGAGTATAACACACTTTCTCTGACCAAAGCTATCTATCAGTCCACTGGGGTAGAAGGAATATGTTTAACCCACATTCAGCTTGGCTGTTTTTCCTTTTCATTGAATGTATTGGGGTGACACTGGTTAACAAAATTATACAGGTCTCAGGTGCACAATTCCGTAACACATCATCTGTGCACAATATTGTGTATTCGCCACTCCAGGTCACACCTCCTTGTCCATCACCATTTACCCCCCTCACCCTCCTCCATCTCCCCCACCCCCACCTCTGGCAATCACGTACTGTTGTTCATGCCCACGAGTTTTTTCTCTGTTTTGTTTTTACTTTTTTTGCCCAATCTCTCCACACCCCCACCCAACCCCCAAACCACTTCCTAACAACAGCTCTCGACCTGCTCTGTATCTATGAGTCCATCTCTATTTTTCCCGTTAGCTCATTTTGTTCATTAGATTCCATCTATGAGTGAAAATATATGGTACTTATCTTTCTCTAACTGGTCTAATTCACTTAGCAATTTGGTTCTTATTTGATAATTTCAAACAATTCAAAAAAATTGGGCTATGCCTCATTTACAAAGTGTGTTGAATTGCCAGCAATAGACTGGGCTTGAAAGAATGATGTTTCTCATATCTTTTTAAAATAAAGCTATATTTTAGTGCCACTTCAAAATTTTTTTTTACCTGGAGTTAGTGACTTAACAATGACTGTTGTTGTTGTTGTTTTGTTGTTGTTGTTTTTGCACAGCATCAAAATAAACGCTGAGCACATCACTTACCCCACACCCATCCCACACAAAAAACTTGGGTGGATAGCAGGTTTCGTTGAACAGCTGGAGTCTGTCACAGCTCCTGACTTCTATGTAGGAGGAGATCATGACAGCTATCAGCTTGGGAGGAGAAGCAGGTAAGGGGCATGTCTGGAAGATGCTTTTGTATGCAAACTCACTATTTTGGCTTAGACTGTGGTTTTCTTTGAGGGATCAGGAAGACACCTGGATCTCATAAATTTATTTAGACCAAAGAACTCTATGGCCAGACTGTTATCAACAGTGTCTCCTGGATCTTTTCTGATAGAACATCCAGAATACATCATCATGGTATTTCTTTCTCTTCTACCTTCCTCTCTTCTCTTCCTCCTCAGCTCTGTTCTCCCTTTGTGAAGAGCAAAAAAATCTTTTCCACCAGACTGTCTGCTCTTTTCTCTGATGCCCTGGCACCAGCAAGACTTCTGCAAACACTTACATACAATTCCAGCCAAAGACAGTTTCTTCCATAACAGCAATTTTGATGCCCGCTGTTTAGGTAATTGCCTTTTCTTTTCTTTTTTACCATATTATACAATAAGCAGAATCAGCTATGAGGGTTTACCATAGACATAGAGTTTACTATGGCACTTAGTTTCTAAACTCTAAATAATCTCTAAACTCGAGCACTTAACCATCTTTAAACTTGGATAATCTCTCTCTCCAACCCTAATTCACTCCATTCCTGACCAAGTGCCTCTCTCCCTATGAAAGTGGATATTCTCTTGCTTGCTTAGTTCCACCCACTTCCCTCTTGTTCTTATGCAAAGTTTTTCTCAGCCCCGCTCTCCACTGAAGAGGTGGAAACCCTTTCTTGAATTATCTATGTGGCTTGCAATGGCTGCCAGCCCTTGCCTAGCTCTCTCCTCAATAAAGAAATAGTTAACCTAATAACCCCCAACATATACAGAATTCTGGAAACATGGTCTTCTTTTCCTGGTTCTCCACGTTGAGTCCAAGCACCCAGATTATCTGTGATTGCTCTATTCCGGAGCTCCTGCGTGGAAGCGGCGGTCCCCCCGATGGATGCGCTGCCATGGGCGCACGCTGGCAGGAACTTAACACTCCTCCACTAAAAACGCCCCGGTGAAACTTTTCTTTTCCATCAAAAAGATGTCAAATAAATAGTAAAAGTGGAGAATTTTCTTCAGAAAATGTCTATGTCTCTGTAATGGTTTTATACTTTTTCTCCCCAAATCAACATGACAGATTTCATTATACTGTCAGGTCCTTATTTTTAAAAAGAAATATTTAGTATTCACTCCACCTATGATATCGGATTCCAGTATCATTCCATCCAGCTTTTCAGCCTCTAATAGAAGTCCCCGCTCAATCGTAACTTAGAACTGAGATAGGGCGCGCGGTGAAACAGCCACAGTCGGTAAAGGCTACCGCAACTGTCCGCGAGGCAGTGAAACCACACCTGCCCCACCGCATTTATGGCTTAAAACCTGCAGAAACCAGCTCAGTCCAACATGGTGACTAATGTCACCTTGCTGTAACACCTGGCCCAATTATACACTCATCGTAACACGCTAGCGTACTGACTGACACCCTGCATCCCCAGCGTTGGAAACAGGAAGCCCATATAAGGACACAACGTGGGGAACAGTGCCCAGAAATCTCCACCCCTTCCAGGGGAGGTCCTGAATATTCCTCCCCCTTATTGAATACTCTACCCTCCAGTTAAATGAACCTCAATAACGGAGCAAATTCCACCAAAAGGGGGCTGCTCTGCCTGTGCAGTAGCCCACTCTCTGTCCTACGGCTTCACTAAGAACCTCACTTTCACTTTAAACTCTATGCTGGCTCAAGTTTGAAATCTTTCCTGCACGAAGCCAAGAACGCACAGTGGGTTTCAGAGCTCAGGTCCCTGGACACCTCCCCCTCCCCCCGGCCCCAGCACCTGCACCAAAGCCGTCCTATAATCTAGGAATTGAATGTCACTGGGAGAACAGTTTCTGTTGCGCTTAGCTGAGCAGCAGGGTGAGTTCAGCAGCATTTGTGTAGCTCTTACAAGGGTCCCTGCTTTGGGACTTCCAAATACATTGTTTCGGGGGTCTTCGGGCTCATCTCACTGTTTGACAGCCTTCAGTTGTGAAAATAACTCTTATATAGGATGTCTTACATCAGGCACTATTCTCATGAAATATTCCTTCTCTATGGTTCACATTTCTTCTTTCTGCCTTTAATGGTAACTACTTGGCCAAAGAAGGAATTTGATTTAGAGGGAGGGGGAGGCAGGCAGGAGAGAGGATAGACAAAAGCTCAGAAGTATAGGAACCTGACTCTCAGCTGCTACACAACCCAGGAAGCACAAGTGCAGATGGCAGCATATTTTAGAGGAAATACACGTAGGTTTTGATAAGGCTGCAGCTCCCGGTCAGTGGAGGCAGGTGTGGTGTGGATAAACAGTGATTCCTGAGGTGAGGTTGAGTACAAAAGAATCTCAAGTAGCTACACCACATGGGACCACCCAGATTAGAGTTTTCTTGTTTGTCTGGTTCTCAAACTATTAAAAATAGTATTGACTGTTTCCTTCCAAAGAGGAGATTTTTTAACTAAAAAAAAAAAAAATGCTAGCAAACACTTTTCTGACCACTTAATTTTTTTTCGTGGTTGGCCACAATGTCTTCAGAATAATCTTTATCATCCACCTGCCACATAAACACCTGATACAGAGTCCTCACGAGTTGGGAGCATTTCAGCTCAATACATGCTAACATCACTAAGTTTACTGCTGCAAATAATTCTTGTTCATTTTCGATTTTAGGATCACTCATTAGCCAGGGGCTAAAAAGGAAAAAAAAAAAAAAAACAGATGCATTATCTTGAAGACAAGAATATGATGACAAGGCAAGAGCTGGCCCCCAAGCCAGTTCTAGTCAATTTCCTGAACAAAAGATTCCTTCTCAATCCTTCTTCCTACAGGAAACAAACCTAACTGGCGAAATTCTTACGTAATCCAAGATCTGCAGGACCACTGTAAATCAGAATTGAGGTGTTAACTCCATCAGGTAAGGGATGGGGCAAAGTTGCCACGTTGGAAACTAGAGATTTAAAAGAAAATATTCCAGGGGCCCATTCTGATATCTTATCACTCACTTAATCACTATTTAAGATTTCAGTGTTCTCTGGGTCTTCAAGGATCCTCACCTTTTTGCCTTTATTATCAATTCCTTCCCTACATTTTAGTGTGTGTGCGCGCGCGCACGCACGTGCGTGTGTATTTGGGGACCATAGCATTTCAGTCCTATCAAGTAATTAGAAACAACCAAATCTGTCTTCAGACATTGAGAAAATCTGCATCCATTTCTTGTAGGTTCAGTAATTCCCATCTCCATTGCCTCTCCATGCGGGATATTATTTTCTCACTAACTACTGCAGCCGAATCTCAGAAAATCTTAAAACTGTCTACATATATTGAATTCAGCGGAACCCCAATTAAGACTAACAAACCTCTGACTAGTAAATATGAATGTAAGTCATCTAACTGATTCTCTTGCACATTCAAATGCAGAAATGGGCAGTCAGACGAATCTTCCTTATCTCCTAATGATGCTCTTCCTGTCCCACAGGTACCAGAGAAGGATAGCAGTAACCCTTGTGTGCATTTCAACCATGTGGAAAAGAAACCATGAACTCCCACGGCTCCCTCCCTGCCTCTCTGTGGGAGCAAGCTCACAGCCCTCCTTCTCCCCACTCCATGAGTTACCAAGGAAACTGTGTCCCATAAATATACATGGTATTTGGGAGGTATTCCCTGAGGACCTACTCTTCCATTTCTTTTTAAATAGGTCTCTTAACTGATGCGTGGCTAGTAACAAAGCAAACTCTCTAATCAATGATTCTCTGACTTCAAAGATCCTTTCAGTGGGGAAATGGACAATGTCAATGTTGCGGTCCAGGGCAGGCCACCCCAAAATATCCCAGATGGCCTATTGATTACTTTTTAATTAAAGTTACTTGACAAGGAAGGGTACAGGAAGGGCACTTTGACCCTTCCTTGTCCTCCTGAAATCAGTCTACTCACTTATCACTAGCGTTAAGAAATCTAGAGCTGAAAAACTTGGGTAAACAGCCCATTACTTTATTAGTCCCCCAAGCCCCAGCTTGTTTAGATTCCCCACCAATGAGCACCCCAACCTAAAGTGCCTTGGTCCTGTTATTTCTTTACAAATTGATTGTCTCTTTGCCTAAAATGCACAAAAAGCTGGCTGGTTCATCATTTCTGAGAGTATCATCAATGATCTCCCATATGCACATAGTAAATTAGTTTCTCTCCTATTTTTACTCTGGTCTTGTGTCAGTTTTATTATGAGTCCAGCCATAAGAACTCAAGAATGTAAAAAGGAGGGGGGCGACTTTCCCCTTCTCAACACCAACAACGTGGGGAAAACTTCATGTAAAATAAAGGCGGTACAACAGTTCAATGGTGGTTCCTTCCAGCAGGTACCCAGGTATCCAGAAATGCCTGAGATTGTCCAGCAGTCAAATGCTTATATGCTGAAGGTCTTAGAGAAGTCTCCTAAGAGCTCTATCATTCTGAGAAATATGGAGCCAGAGAAACAGTTATTCTCCAATACCAAAGCCTCAGTGGTCTCTGTACCCTCATGGGCTTTCATTCCCCTCTCCTTCCTCCCTCGCCAAAGCCCCAGCTCCATTCCTGCCTTTATTTGGATTCCACATTGGACCCCAGGGCAGGGGGCGGCGGCAAGGGGAGCTAAGAGGGACTGTTTTAGATTCTGAAATTAGAGTAGGAAGAGGGTGGAAGAAAGCTTCACAGTTGTCTCAGCTGCAAGTCGGATGTCTGCACACCAATCAGAACTTATGTACTGCAAAGGTGAATCTTCTACCAACATATCGCCTATATGTTATCATATTAAAAAGAGTGCTACATCCTTCCAAGCTTAAGGATCATTTTTTTAAAATGTGTCTATTCTTGTCAGGCCTTCTAAAAGAGGGAGAGTAGAGGTAGAGAAAAGGAAAATTATGCCAGCATAAGTTACAAGTGAATTACAATATTCATTTATCCCCATCCAAACACATTTTGATTTTGTATCATAGACAATTTTGAACATACACAAAAATGGATAAAATAGTATAATTCCTAAACACCCATTGCCCAGCTTCAACAATTATAAAGCTCAAATTATTCTGAAGAAAATCCCAAAGATTATATCATTTCATCCATAAATATGTCAGTATGTGCCTCTGAAACATGACATTGTGACTTTTTAAAAAACATAACTACAATAACATTATCCAACAAATTAGAAATGAGTTCTTAGAACCATCCAATAGCTAATTAATCCTCAAATTTTCTCAATTATCTCATGATGTTTTTATAAGGTATTTTGCTCAAATCAGGATCAGAATGTACTGCCCTTGGTTCATACATCTCTTAGGTCCTTGTGAATCTGTAAGTTGCAGAAATGAGACCATTTGTCTTTTGTATCTGGCCCAGTTTAGATTCTGCTGCTTTCATCCCTACTGTCATTTAGCGTGTTCTTCTGTCCCTTGTGTATTGATAGTCTAGCTAAAGGCTTGATTAGATTCAGGTTCCCCTCCCTGCCCTCTTTTACAAGAACACCTTGGAAGTGGTGTGCGCACCATCATTAGACGGCATTCCATGGTTGAATGTCTCTATTTCGTGATGTTACAATCCATTGTAATGATTGCCTATATTCTTTAATTCACTGGGAAGAATTTAAAAAAGATTTAGGCATAAAGCACATGGTGGACATGGGAACAGAGGACTCAAAGATGATAAGGGCATGGTGTTACTCAAAAAAAAAAAAAATCTCATAGCTTAAGGCCCAACAAACAAGAAGCAGGCACAGAAACAAGCTTTAGGGTGCCACACTGACTCTGGTCAATACCAGGTAAACACACAGTGTGAGGCTAAGTCTTACGGAACAAGGGCGACAAGTTAAGCAGCAAAAGAAGGCATCCCCAGTAAAAGCAACATCAGAAAGAAGCAGCTGCAAAGATTAGTGGGAATGCATTAGGAAACCCTGCTTCTCTGATCAATTTTCTTTTTCAGTTACATAAGGAGAAGACTGAACTAAGAGTTCTCTACATCCCTTCTACCTCTAAAGTTCTAATAATCCATGCATTTAACCTATAATCTGGCCCAAATACTCTCTTGTATGGAATAAAAATCAGCAGAGCAAATGGTCACAAAATTTAATATGAAATGTTTGTTACTCACTGAATTCAGTTCTTCAATAAAAGTTTCTGTTGGAGGAAGTCAGTAGATAAGATATTCTAGATGCTTCTGCAAAGGATTTCTGGATAATTCAGAGGACTTCAAGGTGTGGTCACTCCAGTTCTCAACTGAGTTGAGTTTAATACCAAAATGATGATTTTTCCAAGCACTCGATGGATTGTGGGCAGAAGTATAAATTACAATAATGACCTTTTGAGGAAAAAATTGGAAATAGCTGATAATAACATAAATTTACATATATTTTGACCTGGCAATCTGCTTTAAGCAATAAATTTTATACAAATACTCACACAAATGTGTAAAGATGTTGATTCTAGGCTTTCTTGTAATTGTGGTAAACTAAAAACAATTATACTCATCAATAGGGGATTGATTTTTTAAATAATTCATCACCAAAAAAGAATGAGCTAGACTCTATCTTGTATGAACATCACTCCACAATTTTAAGGAAAATTGTTAATATACTGAATATTCTGTTTAACTCTAATAAAAAGTATCTTTCTAGCTTTATATCTGTATGCATGTACAATATATTCACATTTATAATAGAAAAGTGCCTGGAAGTATAAAACCAAACAAAAATTTTATCAGTATTTCTTCTTAGCGTAATTATAGATTTTTCACATACTGTATTATTTCTACATTGTTTGAATGATTTACCTGTGCATACTCCATTTCAAATTAGAGAGAGAGAGGGGACAATAATTTTTTTTAACCAAGGCTTTTCTTTCCCCTGAAACATTTCCCTCATCCCCTCTCTCCCTCTCCTCTGGTTTGATTTCCCATCACATAAGTATGCTCTATCTTACCACACACTCTAAGTAAGTAAATAATAAAATTCTTGCTTGATCCTCTGGCTTCAGCCCTACATCCCCCGCCCCCTCACAAACACGAGGCCACACTCACTGCTGCACTTAGCCTCCCCTTCACTTTTCAGCCTGCCATTGGGATCCTATCCCCATCACTCCACCAAAATTTCCTTGATAAAAATCCCCAATGGCCTTCTGATTGCCAGATACTATTGGCTATGCTGAAACTTCACCTTGGACCACCCTCCCC